>JACEGR010002824.1:0-118691 GCA_014170235.1 Listronotus bonariensis
TAGGCTTTTCTATGTTTGTCTAGGGTAAATTAGAACACAGGCAGGTTTCTTTGTTATGCAATTTAATTATAAAAGGAAACTTGGTGATGGTTTGAAACTAGGTCTATTAACAGAGTAAGATTATGCACACTTACAGTTAGTTTATAAACGTCCTTATTGTACTTTTATGTTTCAACAAAGCCACTCACGTCTTTTATGCCATAAGTACTTTAACAACGTCGTTTATCTTTGGCCGTATGCCCGTCTTTTCCGACTTTGGTATCATTAATCCATTAACTACTTTACTTTACTGCTTTTTCGTCTTTCGTCTTTAACTTTCTAGCTTTTTCGTCGTTCGTCGTCTTTACTTACTAGCTCTCCCGTCGTTACTAGGGAGATTCATCAATAGCTTTTGTTTTACAAAAAAAAATCAAACATGTGTACATGCAAGTATGGTTGCCTATCTAATAGTAAAGAGACTGACCGACAGGGTCGGACCAACCTACCAAACAAAACACCAAAAAATATATTTAAAAAAATAATTATATCCTACACTCGGCCGTCCTGACTAAGAATCCGTCTCGGATTCATCTTCACACTGCAACCAAGGTTTCATAAACTCTGAACATGTAGACGTCTGAATTGGCCCGTCATGATTACCTACCTTCACTACGTCATACCTTTCATTTTTCTTTGCCTTGACCACTTCGTACGGTCCTAAAAATTTTCTGTTAATTTTTAGTCCAGACCCAAGTGGGTCCTTTTTATTGCCACTAACTCTCCTTCTTGATAAAGTTTCGGTTTCTTTCTTCTCAAGTTGTAACTTTTCTTATTCTCCTCTTGTATTTTTAATAATTGTTCTTTGCTTTGTTTTTGTTCCATCTTTAATCGCTCTTCTTCTTTAAGAAGTCTTCTTGCTTCTTCTATTGCCTTTTTCTTAGCATCCTCTTTTTTAGCTAAATCTTCTCTCTTTCTCTTTTCGTCTTCGATGAATCTCAATCGTTTTCCTCTTTCTTGCGCTCCTCGGCAAGTCTTTTAAGCTCGCATTGTTTTTCTTCCTCTTCTTCGCGTTTTTGCGTTCCTTTTCTTCCTCAATTTTTTCGATTCTTCAGCTTCCCTTATTTTCTTCCTTTCTTCAATTTTTTTACGGACTGCGTTAGGGTCCTCGTCGCTTTCTTCCTTAGTCTTGGGTATAACTTGTTTAAATTCTTCTTTCTTGCCTTTTTTGTCTCTGCTTTTGTGATGTTTCTCCTTTTTATCCCTCTTCTTTTTCTTTTCATCTTTCTTTTCTTTGTGTTTCTTTTTGTCTTTGCTTCTTTTCTTATCGTCGTCAGAATGGTCCCTATATCTGTCTTTATCCCTTCTTTTTTCGTCTTTAGAATCTGTAGATATACGTCTCTTTCTAGGTCTATCAGGAGTTCCATCTTTTTACTCAGCAGTACTATCGGACTAGCAAAATCTGATGTACTCTCTCTGATTATGCCATCACGAAGCCATTCATTTATCTGCTTATCGACTTCTGTTTTCTCTGATACTAATAATCTTCTTGGTCTTTGGTATATCGGTTCTTCATTTTTTAATATGATTTTCATTTGAACATCTGTGGTTTTGATTTTTCTGGCTTGTAATTTTCCATTAAATCAGCTACAATTTCTCTGTAATTAGGGTCTTCAATATGCATTAGGTCCAGTTCATTTGGTTCTGAGCTTCCTTCGTCAACAGTAATTCTCATAAGGAAATTATCCTTGGCTCTCTTACTAACAACAACACCATTTTCACCAATATGGACTTCAGCTTGTTTCAGCAAGTTATTTCCTAAGATTACTTGAAAATTTGTCATCTCCTTTGGTATAACATGAAATAATAAATCGAAATCGTCTCCGTTAATCTCAACATTTTTATGAAATGACCCCAATGTTCTTATTTTTCTGTCCCTAATCCCTTTATAGATATAATATCTTGTGATAATGGATCATTCTTAAAATATTTATTATAAACATCTTCTCTGAATATGCTTATATCGCTTCCGGTATCAAACAGTGCAATTATGTTTACTTCACCACATTTCAAGGTAACTGAATTCTTAGGTAAAACATCGATAACAGTAACATTTGAAGAGTTTACTGGTTTCTTCTGGTATGTATCTTTTTTGTCACACTTTGACGCTAAATGTCCAAAATTATTACATTTAAAACATTTTGCGCCTTTGTTTCTATCAGGACATTCTTTTGACTTGTGGCCTCGACCTCCACAATTGAAACAATTGTCGTAACCACTTCTTTTTCCACTCTGGAGGTCTTTCTTGGAATCCTTCCCATGTTCTTTAGTAAATTCCTTCTTCCCTACATGGCCTCGATCCCTGCCTTGAGTCTTCTCGGTGCCTGAAAACTTTTTGATTTAATTTGCTCATACACTTTAATTTTTTCTTTAAATTCTGCAAAACTTCTTGCTCCATATAAAACAATTTTGTGTGACGGATCTTCGGGAATCCCATCTATAATATATTGTATCACGACTTCTGGTTCTAGAGATGCACGGCTAGCAATTTCCCTCATTATCAAAGTATACTCCTGTACAGTTTCAAAAAATGCTTTTCTACGTGACATCAACAACTTATGAATTTGTGCACTACTAACTTTTACATCAAATTCATCAATTAGTCTCTGTTTTAGCTTTGACCAGGATGTAATGCCTTTTTCTGACTGAACAAATAACCTAGCCAACCCTGTCAATGATCTTTTTGCAAATATCAATTTTTGCAATTCGTTCCACCCTGTAATATCTGCTATTTCTTCGAAATCAGCAATCCACTTACGAATCGGATAGTCATCTTTGCCATCAAATGTTCTAATACTGTCTTCAACATCTCGAAAGGTTAAAGCAAAGAATCACGTTTTCTTGGTTCGTTGCGTACCTGATATCTTATATTAGCCAGTGACTCATTGTCGTCCTCAGAAGATGACTTATTTTCTTGATTCTCCTCATCTTCTTCCTCTTCACTGACATTATCTTCCTCTTCTTGTTCATCCTCATTTTCCATTTTCAAATCATTTAAAAAAGAACACACACGACTTACTATTTCCTCTTGGTCTCCCGAATAATCTAAATTTAAAATCTGACATACTGCTATTAGGTCATTCACTCGTAAATTTTCACTAACTTTACTTACCTTTTCAATATACACTTCCGAACATTTATCTAAATGAAAACCAGAAAACTTACACAAACTTTTTCTCATAACAGTCGGTCGAGCATCTCTACTAAAAGCCGCAACATGTAAAGCTTGAACCGCTTTTGAAGACGCGTTATTTATATTTTGCGCTATCTTATCGATTTCTCCCAAAGTAACCATTTTTAAACGAAATTAAAATCAATTTAAAATATTTAAAGAAAGCAGCAAAATAAATTAATTACCTCCGTTACGCAAAAAGACGTGCGCAGCTTACCTAATTAAAGTAAATTACTCAATAGTCAATACATTACAATAAAATCATAAAGAAAAATAAAAAAAACTATACCTAGGTAGGTCTTTTTCTAAATTAAAATAAATCCACTACTACCTAACTTAAAAGTAATTTGCTCAGTAGTCAAAACGTTATGACAAATTCATAAAAGAAAAACACTATACCTAGGTAGGTCTTTTTCTAAATTAAAAATAAATCCACTACAACCTAATTAAAAGTAATTCGCTCAATAGTCAAAACATTATGATAAAATCATAAAAGAAAACACTATACCTAGGTAGGTCTTTTTCTAAATTAAAATAAATTCACAACAACTGCCAATGTCTTCTTGCAAATTTTTTTTTAAACTCCTTTCCTTTATAAGGTAAAATAACTCCTAACCATAAAAACATAAACAATCCTACCTCGTAAACGTCAGTGTATGTGTATAAACGTCAAAACATGTGACACAACAAACTCCAGCTGATTCCATATAACCTCGCAGGAGGGTGTCTAGCGTGACTTCACTTTTCTGTTGGCAACGACGTCCATCCGCTTCACGCGCACCAAAACCATGCGTGCACTGCATCCACCAATGGCATCCACTGATTATGACTGCATCTTGCTGGCGGGAAACAACAATCTTTCAATCTCCGACACAATCTTCAACGTTCTAGACTCGCACCATCCCGGACGAGCCCCCAAAATGTAGGCTTTTTCTATGTTTGTCTAGGAGTAGAGATTAGAACACAGGCAGGTTTTCTTTGTTATGCAATTTAATTATAAAAGGAAACTTGGTGATGGTTTGAAACTAGGTCTATTAACAGAGTAAGATTATGCACACTTACAGTTAGTTTATAAACGTCCTTATTGTACTTTTATGTTTCAACAAAGCCACTCACGTCTTTTATGCCATAAGTACTTTAACAACGTCGTTTATCTTTGGCCGTATGCCCGTCTTTTCCGACTTTGGTATCATTAATCCATTAACTACTTTACTTTACTGCTTTTTCGTCTTTCGTCTTTAACTTTCTAGCTTTTTCGTCGTTCGTCGTCTTTACTTACTAGCTCTCCCGTCGTTACTAGGAGATTCATCAATAACTTTTGTTTTACAAAAAAATCAAACATGTGTACATGCAAGTATGGTTGCCTATCTAATAGTAAAGAGACTGACCGACAGGGTCGGACCAACCTACCAAACAAAACACCAAAAATATATTTACAAAAATAATTATATCCTGACGGTTATTTAATAAAAAAAAGTCGTTTATTTCGAAAACAGTCCACTTTTTGGAGATCAAAGAAGTATACCTTTTTTGACCAAAATTAAATGCTGTTTTATTATTTCCACTCGCAAATGTGCATACAAGTAAGTCAAAAAGTTATGACCATTTTAATCAATAAATGTTATTCTGTATGGCGCCATCTAGTGGTAATGGCAAAATAGATATCATATTCGTGTTCGTCATCCCAAATAGTAAGAGTACACCAAATTTCACATTAATCGGTCCAGTGGATTTCGAGATATTTCACTAAATGTTTGGTAAAACATAAGTTTTAACACCCTGTAGAACAAAAACCAATAACGTTTTGCTAAGCGATATTGAGCTCAAACGCTTTATTTTCATGTCAGGTGTCCTACATTAATCTATGTCCATTAATTACGGGACACCCTGTATACAAAACCGACTTTTTTGCAATTTAAACTTAATTGTTGGGTTATAGATGTAATTTAGGAACTGTCACATCGATCCTCAAATCGTAAATCATACTAATTACAAAAATTTAAAATAGCATGCAAATGTGTAAATCTACCACCGGGTATATCACGCAAAAGGTATATTGATCTTTGTTGACTTGATGTTTGCTAGTAATATAAAAGCAGTAAAAAGAACAGCAAGGTGCTTTTATGAACGAACAATAAAATTACCGTTCTGCACTTAAACGATTTTATTAACAACTGACATTAACTGTCAGCTGAATAAAATACATTTTGCTTTAGGAAATTTATTATGCTTATTAATTTCCCTTTATAAATAATAAAGACTACATATTGTGGTTTTAACTATTAGTATTAAACCTATATTGTGGCTTAATATGCTATAACATTTTACCTGGGCTGGAATATCACACGGCCATGCTAACAGATGATTCAATAGGATTAATTACGCTTAACATATTTCGGTCGGTTGACCATCTGTTGGTACCAAGAATTTATAAAACTTGGGAAACCTTATGATGGTTCCCCATTTTTGGTTATTTCATTTACCGAATAATGTCGATAAACCTAATAGCCAAGAACAATATTATACTTGAATTGGAGATATGCTCGATATTGGTTAGGCGGATTCATTTATTGGATGGTCTTCTTGTTGAGTACACGCTTGGAAAGAATGGGACCGCTTCGGTCCTGGTCCCGGGGTATACGAGCTGACCCTGTTCAGCCCTATTGACCCCTATGAACTGGCCGGTCGCCTGAAACAAAAGAAAAACCCCCAAAAATATATATCAAAAATCTGCCAACACGCATTTGATAACAATCATAGAATAAACTGGGATGCTTCGAGCATTTTAGCAAAGGAAACCTGTTCTAAAAACGCAAAATCAAAGAAAGTGCATATATATTATTAAATAAAGATAATTGTGTAGCATCAATTTCAGTTAATTTAAATTACACTTGGTTGCCTTTGCTTGATACTGAAGTATCTTCAGGAAAACTAAAAATCAACTAACTTATTACCTTTTTTGTCTTACAAATAATAAATACACCAGTTACCTACTTATGTCACTCATGACACATATGTCAAACTATTTTCAGTTTGAGATACAAAAATAATCTAAATTTTAATCATTTTTAATTTAAATATTAGGTAATATTTTATTTTTATTTTAAACTTAATTTTTTAATCTTGACAACGGTGGCAGACCTGCCACCGAAACGTCGTTTTTTAATTCGAATTTTTGGGTTTTTTGGGGGTTTTTCTTTATTTTATTTCAGGCGACCGGCCAGTTCATAGGGGTCAATAGGGCTGAACAGGGTCAGCTCGTATACCCCGGGACCAGGACCGAAGCGGTCCCATTCTTTCCAGGCGTGTACTCAACAAGAAGACCATCCAATATTATACTTATTACACCTACGAAATACTGAAATAAGCAGGCGCGGCGGGTTTTGAGTTTTCTTATGGGTGCCGGCGCCAAGCAAAAAAAAAAGGTCATCACCTTCACGAAAAATGAGCAAAAGTTGTATTCTAATAGCCAGTAGTATTTTCTTTTCTATTTTTCCCCAAATAAAAAAGTTGAAGAGCAAAAAAAAACAAAAAGAGGTCCTCACCCCCACAAATATAGCAATTTTTAGTTTTGACGGACAAAAATCTTAAAATGTTCATTTTCTCATATGGGTGCATTGCACCCATACATTTCACCTCTTTGGGGCATTGGCCCCCGTGCACCCACGTACTTGCCGCCACTGGAAATAAGAAATAAGTAATACTACATTCCCTATAAAAATTATTGCAAATGTTTGATTTTTTTCATAGGATTCAATATAAAAAAATGTTAAGAAAAGATCACACTATAACTTCGACGTAACCGTTATTATTTGCTGTTAACAATACATCCTACAGGGTGAAAAAAACTTTTTAAAAAAATTGATTAATTTTTAATCGCCCTGTATAATATACTGTTATTAGGAAATAATCACATTTGTGATTAAATTATATCAGAAATAAGTAGGGGTATAAATAATTCACAAAATGTAATAATTGCCTTTCAACAGTTCAGTGTTAAGAGTGCGAAGTGTTTGCAAATGGTCGATAGTGCCGAAAAGTTTTCAAAATTCTGCTTGTTCGTTTGGTTGGTATAGATCCATCTTGGATTAGAGTCTATTTGTTATTATTTTCGTTAATAATTTATACAAATGTGATAGTAAACTAATGGGATGGTAATTTTCGATGTTATTTTGATCTCCTTTCTTGTACAACAGGATAACTTCCGCTCTGTGACAACATCTGGAATTTTAGCTTCCACTAAACATTTATAAAGTAGCACTCGAACACTTTTAAATAGGGGCCTCTCCTCCTATTTGGAGCGTTTTACTTGTAATTCAATCTTTACCAGAGCATTTCCCTTTCTTCATTTGATAAAGTGCTATTTTTAACTCATCATAGTTTATTTCCGGGATATCTTCAGATCCTACGTTCTGGGTTTTATTTCTATTGGACTGGTTATTATTGAATCTGGAGCGGTATAATTCTTTATAGAAATCATGGACACCAGAAACAATGTCTTCGCGGCTATTCACTACAACACCATGCTTGTTTTTATTTTTTGTTATCTTTGTTCTTCCACCAGACATCTTAGATCTTAAAATTTTCATGTTTTTATTATTGTCTATGGTTTCCTTTACGAGTTTTGTGTTATATTCTCGTAGGTCGTTTTTACTACTTTTGTTTGTTTCTTTATTTTGTTCCTTATAAGCTTCCGTTCCTTGACCGATTTTTTTCCTTTGATATATTAGGTTGTTTAATGCGTTTATTTACTAATAAGGCAGTGCCTCCTATGTGACTATTGGTTCCTGAATTAATCTGATATAATAAGTGTCGAGATGTTAGGCAAGTGGCCAGCTCTCCTTTTAATCGGGTTTTGCTTAGGCCCAAAATGTCCCATTTTATACGTTATAGTTCTTCCTCCAATCGTTTCAGATGTTCTTGGACTCTCATCGTTGGAATGTCATAAGTCGCAATCATTAGTTTTTCGCATTTTGAATTCCTTTGTTGCCTCGTTAGCTTTATCGAATTTTTGCCTCCTCCAGAATCCGTGAGGTAGATTGATAAATCAGTGCAAGATTTTGAGCTAGTTGCTCTACTTGTCTGGGGTAGTAGTGTTGTAGAATTCGACATTTTCATGTTATGGAAGGTTTTATGGCATTTAAACGCCACTCTTGCCAGGGGGTTGGCGAGTTAAGCTTCAGCCGCCCATTATTGGTCAAACGCTGCCTTGGGTGGTCACCATATCTGGTTATTCCCACTTACTTTAGTCTGCAGATCGATAGAGTTTCCAGGCTGTGGCACGTGGAGCCATAAGTGAGAATTGAGTGCCCTATGAGGACCAGTCATCGCCGACCACCCACCAACAATGTTGTTAAGTGCGGCCGTCTTTGATTAAAGGTACTACCTCTATAGCGCAACCCCAAACACTCCACTATTCCAAATTAAAATTTGGTACGTAGGTTTAACACATTAATTTGTTTTCTGGTACTTTCGGTTCCGAAGATATTATTATTATTATTATCTCATTTATTTTAAATAGGACACCCAGTTCATTTATTCTTATTATAGTCCAAGGGCCCGTGAGCGGCAGACCTTCATTATTTTGTAAAAGCTAAAAGTTTGTCAGTCATGCTCCCAACATAGGTAGAAGCGATAGTAGGCTATAAAGTTTGACTCATAGTGGCTTTGGCAGGTACTAAGGGTTAATGAATTTAAAGTAACCTTACATCATTTTGTAAAAGCAGAATTTTATATATGGTACTTAGTTACCTATTAGAAGATATTTTCTTAGTTGCCAGACAGTTTAGACAGTCCAACTCTTTGGCTGACAAACATTTTGGGGTGGCTCAATGGTCCAAGGAAGTCAAATATTTCTGTTATTTAACAAGATATGACAAAAGTCTTAAATAAGAGTTGTAGTAATTCCAAATAGGTATGTCCTACAAATATTTCGATGTATACAGAGTGTCCCAAAAAAGTTATTGCTGTAAGGTTAGTTTTTTTTTAATTGTTTTTTTTATTTTCTAGATACCTTGTAAAGCTATCGAAAATAAAACATCCTATACAGGGTTATTTTGAAGTTGGTATAGAATGCAAAAAATAAAAACATTTTTTAATTAAATTATGTTCGAAAGTACTTCGTTTCTAAAATACAGGGTGTTGAAGCAAGAAAAAATAGTACGCCAGCCACAGCTTTTTCTTTGAATTAATATGATTTTTAAAATAATCATTTATTTTGGAGTTAATTTGGTCCTTGCCATGCATTAATATGGCTTTAATTTTTTTTAAACTCATTCTTTCGTACGACTAGATATCAAGAAACAAAACTAACTTCAAAGTAAATGAATATTAAAAAAAAAATACTAATGCGAAGAAAAAGCAGTGGCGTACTATTTTCTTTCTTGAAAAAATTCAATACAAAACGTTAAAAAAAACTTTTACAGGAAACAATGTAATGGATAAAAAAGGTGTACCAAATTTTGTGGTCATATCTGGAGTGGTAGGAAAGTTATGATAAAAAAACGCATTTGTTTGTAAACTTTAACACCCTGTATTTCGAAAACGAAGCATTTTCGAAGATAATTTTATTTGAAAAATGTTCTTATTTTATTGCATTCTATGCGTGTTATATCTACTTAAAAATAACCCTGTATATTACCGGTTAGAGTAATTATTAGTTTTGGAGCATGCGACAAAGTTTTCAATTTTAAAATGTTTGTTACATTTCTCCTCTATCCTGCTACATTTACCTAGTACCAGAGTTGGGTCGAATACTGAAAATCGGTATTTAAACACGAATACGAATACCAGAAAAGAAAGTATTCGAATACCGAATATTAGAATACTTGGAAGAGAAAAAGTATTCGAATACTCGGTATTCACGAACACCCGGCATCGGTATTCAAATACTGAAAAAATGATTCGAATACTAAAAAAACCGATGATTAAAACATTGAAGAGCAAAAAAAAAAGGTCCTCACGTCATTTTTTCTCACTTTTTGTTTCCTTTTGGTATTCTACTCGTGACAATTTTGGTATTCGAATACTGCTTACACATTCCGATATTCGAATACTAGGAACGCCGGTATTTGAATACTCAAAAAGTATTCATCGAATACTTTAAAAGTATTAGAATACAGAATCCCGCATATTAACCAAAAAAGTATTCTGCAAAATACCGAATACCAAACACACAAATGTATTCGAATACCGGCAAAATGTATTCTGAATACTATTCAGAATACTGAGTATTCGAATACGACCCAACTCTGCCCAGTACATACCCATCAAAATTATGTACCTAATTTTACTTTTTAAATCTTAGCTGTTTACAAGTTATAACAGAAATCTATTAATGTAGTAATAAAATATAAAAAAAAAAATTACATGGTTTGTTACAAGCTACAAATGAAAACGTTTAAATATGAAAAAAGAAACACTGTATCTATTAAAACCAATAAATTTTTGCGGAGGTAAATTAACGTAAACCACAAACCAACCAAACAAATTTAAAACCAACTAAACAAATTTATTGGTAATCGTAATTAAATTACTATTATTAGTGAAACTTTACTTACGTTAAAGAAAATTTACATTATCTCCGTGTATACTAATATTACTATAATATAACTGATATAATGGATGGTATTTATTTGGGTACACGCCAAAATAAAATTAAAAGTACTAAAAAACCAAAAAGAATTTAAACAAGTAAAAGATAATTAAAAATCGACGTTTCGGTGGCAAATCTGCCACCGTTGTCAAGACAAATGGAATAAAAATAATAAAAATAAAAACTTACTATTATTTAGGTTTTAAAATTTAAATTTTTTATGTTTTTTTTATGTCAAAGTTTTCAGAATATCCTAGAAAAAACATAAAAATTTTGAATTTTAAAACCTAATAATAGTAAGTTTTTATTTTTATTATTTTTATTCCATTTGTCTTGACAACGGTGGCAGATTTGCCACCGAAACGTCGATTTTTAATTATCTTTTACTTTTTTTTTTGGTTTTTAGTACTTTTAATTTTAGTTTGGCGTGTACCCAAATAAATACCATCCATTAAATGAATCCGCCAAACTACAGAACATATCTTCAATAACTGATATACTTTCATAACTTTGGGAGCCCCCTTTCTAAATAGCTGAAGAGCAAAAAAAAGGTCCTCACCTCCAAAGGTAAGCCCTTTTAATGGTCTCGGCCCTATTTTTACACAAGTAAAAAATATACCTTTTTCTATAATAATCCCCCTATTCGTGCCTTCCAACACCCCCTTACTACGCTAGTGGGTAAAGTTTGAATCTTTGTAAGGGCTAATCTTCGAAAATATTGAACCGATCATGAAAATTCTTTTACAATCAGAAAGCTACACTATTCAGGAGTACCTGTACTTCGCGCTACCTGAGAAATGGCCCCGCTCACAAGGTAGTGGGTACGCATACCTCTTAGCAACACATTATATACTAATAATCCTCATAATTTCATCTTTGCTAAAATTACGTAGGTCTGGGGGTTTGGGATCTTACCCTATTAAGACCTAAAACCATATAGTCTTATTTTCGTTAATTTATATATTAATTGCGTTGCTAGGCGTGTGCGGCTAGCAACACGAATCTAAAGGGGTCTCAGTGACCTCAGCTGCAGTCATGGGCGTATATAAGGGGGTTGGGCGCTTAAGCCCTCTCCCCCCTTAGCATGGCAAAGAAGGAAAATTTGTAGGGAAAAGTCCTTTGGAGTTATTCTGTTATTGTGGTGTGTGGGCGGTGGTGTTTTTAAGACAAAAAGTGAAACCACTTTAAAAGTTATTCCAAAATGCATCCATAGACAACAAAAATAAAATCAAAATTAAAAATAAACAATTTTGACATTAGTAAATAAAGAAAAATAACGATTTTCGATAACAAACACGACTGCCTATTTATTTTAAGACAAATAATTGTTTATTTTTTATTTTTGTTTTTTATACCATGTTGTCTATGGATACTTTTAGAAGAATTAAAGTGGCTTTAATTTTTTTCTTGAAAACGAAGCTAGATACAAAGAATTTCAGCAGATTAAAAAATTGCATTTTTAATTGCTTAATCGAAAAATCAATAAAAAGTGGCGTACTTTTTTATCTCAATAATAGGTTTGTTCCAGCAGGTTGTCAGAAATGTTTGCAACCGTTGGGATTCTGCGCACGTCAAATTTGTCGTTCCAGCAGTGCCATGTTTCTAACATTATACAATATGTTTGTTGTTCCAGCAGTAGTTTTAAGATGTTGGAAACTGTTTGAAAAGTTTGCAAACTTTCTTCAAACATTACTGACAATTTTTAACATAACCTTTTTTGTATTGACGTATAAGCAGTATGCACGCCTTGTTTATTTTTCGTTCCAGCAGAAAACTATTGCCAACATTTCTGACTAATGTTTGTAACAATTTCTGCCTTTGACGATTGTTGCTAACATGTTTCCAACATTCTGCTGGAACAAACCTAATATTAGCTGTGATGTCTACTGAGACGCCTCTGGACCTAAGTATCTTTAACTAGGCAGAGCTTTATAAGCTCTATATTATATTAATCATCTTAATCAGTTAAAGGGTATTTAGAATATTTAAAAATATCGTCCGGGTATATGTTTATAGGAACTTTTTTTAAAAGACATAAGAAATCACCTCTTAAGTTTCGAACCGAAGTTAGGGAAATACCCTATATACATACCGAATCAGCTAAATAACATAACGCATAGGCAATGTGAGGAAAAGATACAGTCTAACGTAAATACCGGCATGTAAACATTTTGGATTGGATGACGCACGTACATCCTTTGTTGTTGCTTTACTGGCGGATACATCTTTAGCTATTGCTTATACAGTATCATCAGTCGGAGTTACATAATACGGGTGCAGATATTTTGACACTTTTATACAGTATGAAATTGCTTTGAAGAACCCAGACAAAGAATATAACATTTTCAAAAGACCTTTTGATTACAAATTTAATGCTTTGATCTGAACTTCTGAATACAATCATAACTGCTAATCAAAGTATTGTTTCTGTCCTAAAGTTTCAAGTTTAGCTCATTTAATGCACCAAGTTAAATAGGCCAAACTTCATTAAAATATTTCATTTTTAAACAATTGCAAAAATCGTGTTTTTCGCTAAACTCATTTTTTTTTTGCTAAATGCAAACGCTTGCGTGCACCCCTTGTTGGGAAACTGTGCTTTAGACGCTGGTAAACCTAAGTTTACATCCTTATCACAAATTATCAGAATACCCAGATGCGAAAGTGCGGCAAAATACGCTTACTTGTTTCTATGACCTTGAGAAAGAATAAATGGAAAATCTGCACCAATGCATGGATCGTAATATTTTTAATTTGTAAAGGTTAAACCGCACCAAGGCGCTAAGGAGAGATAGACTTTTATAGTAATTAATTATGCAGCTTTTTTATGTGGGAAAAACGGGACAAAAGAATAATACACTAATTGAAAATTTAAATATATTATCTTTATTAAAAAATATTACAATTTAAAATTTTACCTATGTTTTGAAAGGTAAAATATTGTTAGTAGATGTCACGTTTAGATCAATTTGTAATAAAATGTCTATACCTGGTTGCACAAAACATTTTAACAAACGATTAAACTAATGCGAGGTTAAGAATGTTTAACAAAAAAAACATTGTCTAAAAACTGCCTATTAAATTAATTAAAGGTATTCCGTTTTACTAGCTTAATTGTTTATTGAAAAGTTTTGTGTAACTGGGGATTAAAACAGAATAATTGAAAACAGAGTAACAAAAGTTTCTAAAGAAACCCCGACTCAATATTTTAAAGCAATGCAGATGTTGCCATAGTAATAGGAGTATGTTATTTTTCAAATACTGAAAAACACATAATTTTTTTATTTAAAATATAGCCTTTCAAATGGCAGTGCAGCTATAATTAAAAAATATATTTTCCTTTCTTTAGGCACATACTGATTAATATCAATAACTTTATAAACAAGTATTTTGTAAAAACTTTGTAATAATGTTAAATAGTTAAAAAAAATACTTTTTTAAGATTTATTTTAAGAATATTTACCTGATACAATAGTATTTTTTGGGAAGGTTCTTAGAATTGTCTGTATTTCTTGATGATAATGGCTTGAAAAATATTGTCGGCACGGTAGTGTTAAATAGACGTTTTATTGCGGATGACGAGATAGAAATAAATTTATTTTTAAAATTATCTCCACACAAATTATAATTCATCAGATTTTTTTCAAAAATCTTCCCTTCCTGCAGACTTAAGCCAGACCTTTGCGCTAAAAAATATATTTTCATTATAGAAAAACCATCCAAATAATTATCTACATAAATACTTTTAATGCATTTTTATATTAAAAGTTTTATGGCTACGTAAACATTAATGTGCCCGATATTTTCTATAGCCTGCACATCAACATGTACGGATTACATTTATATCCCATACTAAACGGTAAAAAAATGTAAGAAGACACTATACTAACACTGTAATAATAAAAAAAAATAAAAGTTCACAAACAGCTAAACACATATAATTAACTTATGCTCATGTTTTATACAGCATTGGGTCACGTACTAAATAGTGGGGTGTATATCCACCACGCAGTGGGAGGGACCATAGTGGTGAGCGATTTCAACGAACACGCTTAGTTTCGCATCTGGGTATTATGATAATTTGTTTCCCTTATCCTTAAGTCATTCAAGTACTTGCTTAGCCTGATGAGTTAACCAGGACTGGTTTACGACACTGAAAATAAAAAATAGTGTCCTTTCTCAAATGAAGATTTTTTAAAGGCATAAAACCCAAGTGTATATCAAACAACAAGGTGGCTTCTCTTACATAGCCCAAGATCTGGTATTTTTATTTACATACATAATTATGAATCTTAACCAGTCATTCATTAAAATAAATACTTCCTGTTAAATATGCTCTAGTATTACGAAATAAACGGAGTGGCATGTTTTTTATTATTGTTTGTTAATTATAAAAATTCGTTCCCATCCAAAGGTCATTCCTTGCTTGGGAAATAAAAATAGATCCTAATTATTATTTAAATTTAATGATGGAGTTTAACTACAATGATAATCATATCTAGAACTTTATAATAACAGTTTTTTTCCAATGAACGAAACATAATGAAACAGATAAGTAGTCAAAAAATTAACCAACACATTAACTTTATACTGGTTATACGTATTGATATATCGGCCAGTAAAGGAACAATAAAGGACGGATCTGACTTAGCTAATCCGAAATGTTTACATGCGGGTATTCACGTTGGACGGTCTCTTTTCCTCCCATTGTGCATGTGTAATGTTATCCCAGCAAACACTATTTGCCGGCAATATACATTTTTCATATTGGGATTGATGGTA
This sequence comes from Listronotus bonariensis, assembly GCA_014170235.1. Taxonomy (NCBI): domain Eukaryota; kingdom Metazoa; phylum Arthropoda; class Insecta; order Coleoptera; family Curculionidae; genus Listronotus; species Listronotus bonariensis. The sequence goes on from JACEGR010002824.1 coordinate 15,582, forward strand.
AAGCATTGGCAATTGGTGGCAATATTATGCCTACATCTAATACGCATTAAAAAGTTAACCCCTTAATAAACACTCAATTGCCAATAAATTTTACATGCAGGCGAATTGCCGGCAAGCATACAAAAATGGCGGCATACCAATCCTGATTAAATAAAACATGCCTTTTTGTTGCAGGCAAATAAATATTGGATTTTTGAAGGCAAACCTTCAACGCATATTCATACTTTTCAAACCATATTATTAACATTGGTATTTAACTAACATTCGAGCAATTTTTGTGATCTGTTTTATTTATAATGGCGGCTAAATAACATTATTTTATGTTTTTTACATAATTTAAAGAAAATGGCCTTTTCCTAACATTTTATTGATACAAATCATGCAAATAAAAATTAAGTCAAACAAAATGTTTATTAGGTATTTTTGAGCGAATAAAAATAAAATGATGGTAAAATTAGCTAGGTTAATTTCGACGATTTCGACCGAAGGTGATAAATTCAAATTTTCCGCTTAGCCGAAATACAAGATTTGACAATTTGACAAGATGAGGCAACCTTGCTTTTGTTTGGCCGCTTTGTGCAATTGTTTTCTACGTGGTTTTCTAGCTTTTTAGTTTCTTTTTTAAAGAAATGAGTTTTTAGTAGACATAATTAAGTGTATTCATTACCTAATTAGTGTGTGTTGTGTAATTAATTGGTGATGGCTAGTCAAGAAGGCGGGTTATTCAAGTAGACTGTTAGGAGCTGTAAACATTTTGTTTAAAACCTTTTAAATTTGTAGTTACCTAAAAAATTATATGAAATCAGGGAGTTGCCTTATTAAAAGTTTTAAAGACGTGTTAATAAAAAAATTATATATATTTAATAGTTTTTTTTTGACATTTAACTCCTTTAAAATATTTCTCCCTATGTTTTGGATCTGAAAATTTAGTGTAAGTGTCCCTTAAATACTTACTATTTTAAAGTGTTTTCTTTGATTTACTATCTTTTTTAAAATTTTATTACATACTTTTATTTATTTTTTGGTTTATTGTTACGGTATAAAAATTTATATTATGTAATATTTTTATTGATAAAGTTTTCCTGCCTTTTTTCTCATTTTTTTCGATTACAAAATTCTAAATATGTTATTTAACTTTTGGGACATTCAACTTATAAACTTGCAGTACTTATTTAATCATAAATGCCATTATCCAATAACTTATTAATGATGGATGGCATCATCCTAAACGCATTTTTTCATCATAAATTATTAATGGCGGATGCCATCACATTATCTGCAACACGTGGCCTAATAACGGCCAATTGCCCACTTTCGCGTCTTTTTGATACCTTTTTGCCAATGCCTTGCCATTAAAGAGTGTTGGCAATGCCAGTAAATTAAATGTACAACGCCGGCAAAAAATGTTATATGGGATTTAGCTGATCCGGTATACCGGAACACATAGGTAATGTAAGGAAAAGAGACAGTCTAACGTGAATACCGGCATGAAAGCATTTCGGATTGGATGACTTACGTACATCCTTTGTTGTTGCTTTACTGGCCCATATACCTTTACCTATTGCTTATATAGTATGTACAACAGGTATATTTTAAAAAAATTTAATAATGGTTAATATTTTTAATTTTTTTAACTAATCTGCACGTATACAGGGTGAGTCGGAAGTCTGACAAAGCTGATTTATTCGTTATACATAAAACTTTGTAAATTTCTTTTTCGTAGGTTTCAATTTAACAACAATTCAAATTTTAAATAAATAAAATATTACCAGTTAAAGAATTGGGTACCGATGAATCATTGATTAGCTATCTTGTACCAGTTTTAAACAAGTATAAAAAATGGAAATCATTCCCTATTGTCGCCATAATATACACAATAAAAGCTTTATTTTTTGATAGTTAAAAAAGAACTCATGCTTCCTGCTTGATGTTATTCACCAGGACTCTCTTCATCGACGCTTTTCGCCTGGAACTGATCAAAGTGGCTGTACCGGATCCATGGTGCTTACTACAAAAAGGAAGAGTCTTTCTATAGCCGTGCTGAAAAAGTATCATTTAGTGAATTAAGGGGCTATTCTGGTCTGGAGGTATGAATCAATGAATTTTGGGTTGTTTTTGAAGTGCCGTAAAAAAGACCATCAATATTTTTGATATTCAGTTTTTATAAGTTCATCATCATCAACATTTCAAAAATACAAAAAAAAATAAAATAGAAAAAAAGTTAAAAATTTAAAAATTTATCAGCTGATGAAGTAGAGGGGTCTCAAAAAATTGGCACGCGACCGTGCCCACGATTCTAACCGTCCTAGAAATCCGAAAAAATATATTATTATTCTACAATAATGCCGCTATAGCCTGAACCACGGAGGAGACGAAATTTTTTAAAAACTATTTTAAAATAATTCGTATAGGTCAAAAAAGTGATAAAAAATATTTATTTTTTGTCAGACGGTCGCCAATTTGTAAAAAATGAGTTTTCATTTTTCCTAGTTCATGCTATAGCGACGTTACTCTTGAGTATTTTTTTCTGATTACTAGAAGGGTTGGAATCGTGCGTTCTTCACTTCATCAGCTCCTAACTTTTAAAATTTTAAACTTATTTTTCTTTTTTTCTGTATTCTTGATATGTTGAGAAATAACTATAAAAAAATTCAAATTAATTTAAACTAAAAAAATACCTAAAATTCATGTCTCTAGACCAGAATACCTCTTAAATATCGAGTTTATAACCGAATATAACCTAGAACTGTGAGCAATTTTCTATTAATATTGCAATAAAATGATTAAATGTAGGTACTCTACGGCATATTCACGTCGTGCCAGCTCAACCTTATTAAATTTTAATGTGTTAAACACTAGCAGGTAGCAATAAGACAAAGATCGTATAGATCAACGACGTATGGACCAGGTTTGTTTGTTTGTTTGAGCTGTTGTCATCAATACATCACAGTAAAAGCGCTTAAATGCGGTTTGCCAAATTTAATTTTTCCACTCTAAACTTACTAACCACAAGTAGTTGTTGGATAAACCTCTATATTAAAGAATTTTGTAATATAACTTTTAAATAAACAATACATATATTTTTATCATTTTTAGATATCATAATAAAAAAATATGTTCAAATATTATAAGTTATTATCTTTTAAAAAAGCAAAATTCTGAAAATACGTGATTATTTGTTAATCCCGGCAACGGCTCCCAGGGATTTTACTACATCGTAAATAAAACATGAATGAACTTTTCCTAGACGCTTGTGGGTGACGCCCCCTTTGCTTTGTCATTTCTGTTGGTTTCTGTCATTTGACAATTTGGAAAGCTGCCAAATAAAGCTTGAATGCGTTTTGTGTATTTTCTGGTGTTTGTTGGTGATTAGAAAGTGTTTTTAAAGACAATATGAGTAGGCAGTGCTTTGTTTGTAGAAGGGTAGACTATTCATTTCCGCACCTCACTTTTCACAGGTAAATAGAGACCAACGCGTTGGGCATACTGTCAACCAAGGTCAAAAAGTAAGTCCGCCATTTTTATTTCTCGCTTGCCTCACTCCCTTTGCCTATTAGGATTGTTGGCTTAATGTTTATCATAAAATTATGAATGAATCGCTGGGTCCATACGTCGTTGGTATAGAAACATTAAATGCTCGCTGACTGCCCAAATGTAGTGTGAAAGGTAAAAGTTAAATAAAGAATAATACAGATAAAACCGAAGAAGTTTGTTATTTTTTTTTTTTTAAATTGAAGGTGGCAACAAATTAAAAATAACGCTTGTGTAGCACGACGTGTATGTTAAATTCTTTATATCTGACTCTGACAATATAAAAAAAAAAGTATTTTGAGGTAATATAAGAAGTAATGTAATAACTGTGTTATACAATAATTTTTAATATGCTCTGTATAATCTCAGGAAAATATTTAACTTTTTGCTTCTCAATGCGGTTATTTAACGAATATCAATTTAAAAGCTTAATTTGTTCACTTTCTTGCAGTAATTACATACCATTCATCTGTCAATATCACTCTTTATATCTTAATTCTCTGTGACCACAAAGCTACTTTAATTATTTGATAATTCTTATTTGAATCAATAATCTAATTGAGTTTTAATTACAGATCCAATAATGGAAAGTTATTGGGTAGCTAACTCGGATGTTATTAAATATTAAAAATAAGTATCGGCACAAAAGGAACGTAAAAGACCTAACGATATGAAAACTTAACTAGCTAGTTTTAATACAGGTTGAAAAATAGTTTTAATTTAAACAGCTTCTACACACATACAATTCTGCAAACAATTTGGTTAGTTTGATTATCAGATTGTATCATGTCGATGTATGAAGTAAAATCGTTCAATTTAAGGTAATTGGATGATCGGGGCTGCTTGACTTGAATGGGAGAAATCAAATCAGTTGGTGTGGATGGTAATTAGCCAATATCCACGTTAACAGGTCCAGAAAACAAAGAATAATTAAAATTGACAGATTTAATTTGCACGTCAAGAGTCAATCAGATTATAAGCCTATTTTATCGACAATCTAACTATCCGTCCAAATCAACGACATATGGACCCAGCGAATCATTCACTAATTTTAATTTTATGATAAACATTAAGCCAACAATCCTAATAGGCAAAGGGGGTGAGGCAAGCGAGAAATGAAAATGGCGGACTTACTTTTTAACCTTGGTCGATAGTATGCACCCAACGACGTTGGTCTCTATTTACCTGTGAAAAGTGAGGTGCGGAAATTGAATAGTCTACCCTTCTCAAACAAAGCACTGCCTACCCATATTGTCTTTAAAATACACTTTCTAATCACCAACAAACACCAGAAAATACACAAAAACGCATTATAAGCTTTATTTGATCACTTTTGGCTTTCCAAATTGTCAAATGACAGAAACCAACAGAAATGGCAAAGCAAAGGGGGCGTCACCCACAAGCGTTTAGGAAAAGTTCATTCATGTTTTATTTACGATGGAGTAAAAATCCCTGGGCGGCGTTGCCGGGATTAACAAATAATCACGTATTTTTAGAATTTTGCTTTTTTTAAAGTTAATAACTTATAATATTTGAACAAATTTGTTTATTATGATATCTAAAAATGATAAAAATATATCTATTGTTCATTTAAAAAGTTATATTACAAAATTCTTTAATATAGAGGCTTATCCAACAACTACTTGTAGTTAGTAAGTTTAGAGTGGAAAAATTAAATTTGGCAAACCGCATTTTAGCTTTTACTGTGATGTATTGATGACAACAGCTCAAACGTAAACAAACCTGGTCCATACGTCGTTTGGCACAAGGATTTGTCTCTTAGAAAAGTTAATCCACATTTTTCTGTAAAATTTACAGGGGAGCCAATAATTAACCCCCTTAAAATTTACACGGGATTTCCTGTGTTCTGTTTGGCGACGCACTACTTGGTAGAATTTTAAAGTTTATGGATTTTTTGTAAATTTTCAGGGTTATGTTTATCTTAAGATATTTACAAAAATAAAAATTTAAAATATACCCTACTATTAGTAAGTTAAAGCTATGAATTCTCTCATAAAAATATTGTCGAATTCCTTGGACTTTGTAGTGTCAACGACCACTGCTATGGATGATGTTCTGCGACCTTCCTCTGTTTAAAGCACACATAGTTCGGCGTTAAATTTTCGTGGCAGAATGCTAACAAAACTGTTATTGTTACGTAAGGGAAATAAGAAATAATAGGTTTATATTACTGTTTATACAGGGTGTTCGAAAAATATGTTAGAAAATTTTAAGGGGTCATTCTGCAATGAAAAATAATGTTGGTAAGTCCTTTGACAAAATGTCAAAATCTCCTTGGTTACCAAGTTACAGGGGTTAAAAGTTCAATTTTTATTTTGTTTTTTCACCATATTGCATTAATTTTTAACCAATCCAGTTGACATTTAGCACACAAATCAAGCTTTGCAGATTCTATAATTTGAAGATAAAGTACTTTTTTAATACGGCCAGAGGGCACTTCTTACCTGAAACTTAAAATTTATTTACATCATAACTTTTTAGTTTTGACAGATATCGCAAAGCTGGGGGCGCCATTTTATAGAGCAATCGAAAACTTAAAAAATAAGGTACTGTTTATTAAAGTTGATAAACCCAACTCGTTTAGGCACCAATTGACATCAAAGTTTTCATCAATTTCAATCAAATTACCTACATACATACAGGGTGTCCAGTAATTTAACCAACAAACTTTTAAGGGGCGATTCTACAACGGATAATAAAAAAAACTTTATATAAACATATGTCCTAAGCCTCTTAGTTTTGAACTACGAGGTGTTAAAAATTAGAAAAAAATTATTTAACACACCGTAATTTAAAAATTAAGAGGTTTAGGACATATGTTTATAATATGAATGTTTTTTCTTATTTTCCGTTGTAGAATCGCACCCGCAAAGTTCGTCGGTTGGGTTACTGGGACACCCTGTATGTATGTAGGTAATTTCATTAAAATTGATGAAAACTTTGATATCGATTGTTGCCTAAACGGTTGGGTTTATGAACTTAAAAAGGAGTACCTTATTTTTTAAGTTTTTGATTGTCCATAAAATGGCGTCCACAGCTTTGCGATATCTTTCAAAACAAAAAGGTATGATGTAAATAGAATTTTAAGTTTCAGGTAAAAGTGCCCTCTGGCGGTATTAAAAAGTACTTTATCTTCAAATTTTAGAATCTGCAAAGCTTGATTTGTATAACTAGATTGGTTAAAAATAAAATGCAATATGGCGAAAAAAACAAAAATAAAAATTGAACTTTTGACCTCCGAACAGTGCGGACGTGCGTAGAGGACTACAAAGTTCTTCCCGGGGTAGCGGTTAGAGGGTGCCGTACGGACGTTTTTACCTTCGGGGATCAAGGAAAGATTCACGCTAAATTGACGGCATCTGTCTTCTGAAGCTAAGCGCTGTGAGCGAAGATTCCTATAAGCTGATGGTATCCTGTTTGGTGGTGAACACGAGGTATTTCTCAAATGGCAGGAAATAGATGGGCGTGCCATGGGAACTGTCAGTAGTGAAAGTGAAGGTTATACGTAACACCAGTAGCAAGTCTTGGTTTGACAGCCGACAATTTATGCAATTGCATCGATTGTAGAATTATTTTGTTTTCTTTTTGGAATTTCTGGGAGCTACGAGCTCGGTTATCCAGATTTTCCACCGACGAAGCCCTGGAAAGCATAGTCCGGAAGGGAGAGCTGGTGGATTGGACCTGAAGGGACCAAAACCAAAAAAAAAATAGAATAGAATACACAGCTCGACGATGGGCAAGAGAAGGAAGTCTTTTCTAATATTACCAGGTTTGTCCTGAGTAGCCACCCCATCATAATCATACTGATGTGTGATTAGAGCTATTATAAAGATACAATTTTATTAACAAAAAAATTAGGTAATAGTGGATTTAATTAGATTGTGTACTAGGTTTTTTATATTGTGGATGTGGGAAGGAGCAGCAAAATTTGAATAGCGTACTGCGTACTGATGACAAATGTGCAAATCTGTCAGTGCCTTAAATAAAGGTTACAACAGTTTTTGACATATTTTGCCATCAGTTTTAACAAAACACCATAATTGAAGACCACAGGGGAAAACATGTTAAGTCATTTTTTCCACTTTTTACAGAAAACAAATTTTAAGTAAAGTAACACTACTATAACTACTCAATTTGCGTACTGCTTATTTATTTAACACCATGTTAAAACTATTCAATTTATCCAACTCCGTAATAAGTGTCAAATCATCAAAAATACAGGGGAAAAATATGTTATGTCATTGATTATTTATTGACTTAGCACCAGTAGCCTGATACTAATTTTTGGTATTACGAGAGACTCGTCGCGTTTTTCCCCTGCATTGTCTGGTATATAGATACTATACACTTAGACCTACCATTCTTCCTGAATAGTTTTATTTAGCAGTTTTGGTGACTTAACACGTTTTCCCTTGTGGTCTTCAATTATGTTGCCTGCAATATTGCTGATAAGCTTATATTACATTAATTCGATCAAAAAATTTAAATATTTTTTAATTTCAGATCTAAACACCTAAAATCTTTACATTTTGTTTGCCATTGCTTTTAAATTAATAAATTATTCTATAAAAAAATGTTTACTCTAGCGTAAGTACTGCTAATTACTTAAAAACATGGCCTAAAATAAGTGCTTATCTACCTACAACAGTTTTAACGAAACGAGGTCATTTTTAAATTACCCAATTAGTTTTTACAACATATGTAACATTTTTTGCCTTGTATGACATAATAGTAATGGTTTTAACTGTCTATTAAAGGAAAACTAATTGATTCGCAAAAGAGAAATATTATTTGAATTAAACTAAAAAAACAAATAACGGAATTCAAAAAGATAAATTAAACTCACCAAAAATTTGAAAATAATGAATAAAAAAACGATTTAGAAAATGAAGTCGGGTAATATACATATGGTATTAAAGTATAAATAGTTATTTGTTATACAAGGGAAAAAGTTCTAGATTTTAGCTCCAGGTTTTGTTGACTCCCGACGCGAAGCGGAGGGAGACAATAAACCGAGAGCTAAAATCTAAATTTTTTTCCCGTGTATAATACAGTTTTTTTATACGATAACGAGTTTGTGCCTTTTCACTCACTTTTAACAGTTCTTAAGCTTTCTTTAGATATAACATTTCGAATTAAGTATTTACTTATATACAAATTTTCATTGTTATCTCATAAAAATGTAAATATAAAGCTTTTTTTTGTTTGGAATGGGCTTGCATATTTAAAAGTTATTAGCTTTGTTCGCAGGTCTAGTAATGAAACGATTCTGAACCAGAACCGAACTGGTTTAGAATTATTTTAAAAGCGCATGTCTAGTTACTTATTAGATCGGAATTTTTATTTACCGCGAACGATTTTCTATACAGCTGAGGATAAATTCTAACCTAGCCTTTCGGTTAGGATCTTCATGGTTAAATTGGATAGTACACAAAAAAATAAATTCAAACACAGGTAAATTGTTATACTGTCGAAAGCCACTCGAGGTCTCTCGGCGGAAGACGAGGGATTCCCTGCCTCCTCTCGTTTTTAACATAAGTATCTGTATTTAACTAAAGATAAAATTCAAACAACAAGAAATGGTAAAATCTTGTAATATTGTCTATATTTTTTAATTAAATCTTTATTTATTTTATTGCATACATACATTTATACGGAATACAATTAAAAATCCTTTCTTTATATACGCTCAGAATCACAAAAATATATAATATATAAAAACAATATTCAACAGGTATATTAACCCGCATAAAAAGTGGCAGAAACAAATAAACTGTAATACAACAGTTTATTTCTGTACCACAAAAACAGAAAACAGCTGACCATGTCGACAATGCACATGAAATCCCGAACTGAACTTTTAGTTCCAAAAAATCCCAGGACTGCTAATCAGGTTACGAACCGGTAACGAACTGATTCCATTGTAACCCGCGAACACAGAACTGTTACTAAAAATTCAGGATTTTACTAACCGCGAACAAAGCTATTTTTACTGAATAAAGATTATAATTTGATGATTACATTTGAGTTTTAGTCCATGCGTAACTTTTTATAAAGGATAACTTTTTTCATAAAATCAATAATAAAAAAGTTTCCCATATAATGCGAACTTGAGTAGACACGCTGTATAAACTTTTTCGTATTTGAATAAGAGGATTCTACCGTGTAACTATATTTAACAAACACTCTGTACAGACTTACATATCACATCAGTACCTAATAGCATGGTAAACGAGCATTCATCAAAATTCTATAATTTTATTTATTAATTATGTCTTTAAATAAACCTATTAAAGTTTATTACTAGACTAATCATCTTTTTGCTTGTCCTTTGCAATTAAATTACAAGAATGCAAATACTAGAGGAAACGAGATCATTGAGTGTGCATGAAATATATACTTAAGTCATGTAAGTATTCCCACAATTTAATAAATAGCTTATAATTAACAAATACTTTTCAGTAGCGCATGTTAAAGTCATGTTTAATTTCGTAAATTTATTATTAAAAATATTAGTACATAGGCAAACGCAGGGCAATGGGCAATGCAGATATCTCGTTCACAGGACTTTAATTTAATATCGGCTTGGGCGCCAAAAATTTTGTGCAAGTTAATACATCCAAAATATATCAATCAAGTGTCCTGTCACGAAAAAGTCTCGTCTTTTACTTATGAGCAGAGCAAACACATGTTTAATCTTGTAGGCGTCACATTTAAGATTGCTGAAATGCCTTAGGGCTTAGTACAAGCATCAACACTGTTTCTTTTTACATCAAGGACCTTTTTTCTTCCACAACCAATGCCATTCATACCTTTGCTGACGACAGTATTTTACATTCCAGTTTATATTTATAGCCACACAGAGGCTTTACAAGTGTTTAAATTTCTCTTTCGAGCCAAGAGTATTTTCCCTGTTCACTTTATTAATGATCCTTTGCTTACAGAAACGCTTCCTTGTGTTTCCCACACTGATCTCGATGGATTGCCAATGTTATTACCTGCGCGAAACAAAGTTACATTTCATGGGCCAAAAACCGGTTTGTGCGCAAGCAGTTGAGGGTGAACGCGCCTGGCGCCAAACAGACTATCCGCATTATCGGAAAGAATTTGTCGACGGCGTCCTGGTTTTCTGTTCGAAGTATGGTAGCTAATGAGCGTCACGGTCAGACCGCGAACGGAGGGTACGGGGCCGGTGTTTGTATTTTGGCACGGCTTTTAAGTACGCATGTTCGTCCACCCATCCATTTGTTTACTGCGCGAGGTCGTAAAAATCCAAAAAAGATTCTTGCCACTACGGATCTAAATGTAGGTTATCTATGGTTTCCCATCTCCGGGTTGTGTGGGATCTATCGCTTTTTCTGGGTTCAGCCACGGCTTCTGCTGCAAGGAGTTATCCAGTATAATTACTCCACCTGTAACTTAAAAAGATAAACTCGTACAGGGGCGGAACTAGGATTTTCAAATTATTTTATCAAAAACTGAGACATGGGACTCACACCAAATTTATACCAGATGCTATTGATGCTAAGAGGAACACTTTGGTAAAGAACATTTTTATTTTGGAATTTGCAAAAAAAGTTAGTTAGTCCCCCACAAGAAAAAAATCAAAACTTTTAAAAGCAAATTCTCTTCGTATTTTTTCGTAAATCTGATCAAATGTTATCGACAAATTTCATATGTCGCAAAAATGAATTTGCCTTTTTCTTGTAAATAGAGGCATTTGAAAGTCTTGCATAAAAAAACTTGTAGTGTAAAAAATTTCAACTTATTAGAAACCACGCCAATTTTGTTATAATTTTTGGTATACGGGGGTTTTTGGGGTGCTGCTTACGAATCTGAAAAAATTTTTAGTCGGCAGCGTTTCGTTTTCGAGATATTTATATATCTTGAAAAAAAAACAAACCTAAGTTTACCATATTCTTCCTTGTTTTTGCACGCAATTCGTAAGCTTTCCGCTAAATTGGTGCTAAATATTTCATTTTCACCATTTAAAAACCCATTTTTTATTTATTTTACCTCTTCCATAATATGGATATTTTATTATAATATGTTCATAAATATAAAATTAATTTAATTGCATTATTTTTTAGTCTGTGTTTAATAGTTGACATGTTTGCATGGCCTACTTTAGCAAAAATGGAAACAAGTGGTATGCTATTTACCTGACTTTGACAAGTGCCGATTTTTTTCCATGGCCTACTAAAAACTGAAATATCTCGCTCAATTTCGAAAATAAGTATGAATAATAATATATCATTGGAAAGCGCAAAAAATAGGCAATTTTTTGAGATAATGGCCAACTATAATTTATATTTAAAAAAACTAAGCTTTATATATTTTTAACGAAGCTAGATATAATATTAAAAATCTAAGTAGTCCAACGGATTCCACTTAAAAAGTGCCTTAAGAATGTTTACACCGTTTTGGGAAGTTTTGAAAAATTACGGACTTACGATTTTTTTCAATATGGCCAAAAATGAAAAACGCCCTATATCTTGTATACCGATAGAGATTTCGGGATGCGGTTTTTACGTCTCATCTAATTCCGAAAATCGAGCCCAAGACACCTATGTCAATTTTTCTCTATCTGGTCAGGACATACGAGTTTCCTGTTAAAACAGTCGAAATCGCACCACCCTGTACAGTTGTCGCCACAAACACGAATATATGCGTACATACTGTCGAAAGCTCATCGAAACTCAGTCTCGACCAATGATCTGACAAATAAAACGGATAACTAATAGGAAAATGTTCGCCATATATTTTTAATAGACCTGCGCACGAATTTTTGACACCACACTGAGAGAGTTGCTGTCCACCTTTGCACATGCGCAGTTCTTATAAAAGTTAGTGTTTTTTAATTAAAATCCAATATAGTGTTGGCAATATTGACAAAATTTGCAGTATTTTAATAAATATAGTGGTTGCAACACTGAAAATGTTTACCTATACAGCGACAGGGCCACACTCATCATAATATAATTGACAATTTGGAATTTTCCGATCGTAAAATCCAGATAAAATAGACACCGTCGGCCGCCCAAAGCCAAACCGTTATTAGTCATTTGGTATTCGTCCTTTCATTTGTGCTTGGTGCGTCTTCGTGTTTTTCAGTGGTGTTTTTAACTTTCGTCTATTTTAGTTTTGTTAAACCAAAACTAAATAATGAGTAATTGTATAGTGTTGTTGTGCAGAAATTGGAAGGTTTTTCTTGTGGTTTTGATTAAAAATATGAGGTCAGTTTGGCCCTAACCCCAAAAATTTTCAGCACAAAATTTTCCAAGTTCACGAACGTTTGCAAACGACTAACGGCAAAAGTGAAAACTTGGTTAAGTCAAATGAGGGGACAGCGTTTACAAATGGCACAACACGCCAAGTTTAACTGAACGAAAACTGCTACAGCAGCGGAAGTGAAATAACAGTTTATAAATTGAGAATTATTCCTCAAACTAGTAACACCAAAACTAATTGGTTTTATGATAAAATAAACCAAATACCAATAATTCAGTTTTGTTGTGCCAAAGTAGTTTTAAGAAAAAAGGTAATAACGCAAAAAATATCGTGCAGTTTTGAGGTTAAGTCAAAGAGGGTCCAGCAAAATCGAAATTCAAATTGAGATTAGTGCTTTAAAGTAAAGCTTCAAACCGGTTTGATTTTTAGGGACTTCTATGGAAGACAAGTACAAACTTAAAATAAAATATTTAAATATATACAAGAAACAAAATTAGGAAATTGTGTAGAAAGTTCGGCAACTCTTACGAATCTAAAAGATTTTTTTCGGAAACGTTTTGATCTTGAGATATTCGTCATCAAGGTCAAACTATTCTTAAATATACTATATTTCCTTTTTTTGCACCAAATTACTGATATAACACTAAATTAGTACACAATATTTTGTTTAACTATAAAAAAACCCTTTCTAAAACATGTTTTCTTATTGGTTTTAAGCCTTTCTTTACTAATATAAAAGTTTGCTTTAAATCAAGTCGCCATGCTTGAAACCATTATACACATAGGTGTATGCATGGTTGCAGCGTTTTAGGGGTATTTAATGAAAAAAACGTGTAAAATAACTTAAAAAAGTTTTTCTTAAAGATGTTTATATAATATTGTGTGCTAGTTTAGTGTTATATCATATGTGTAAAAGAAGGAGGAATAGAGTGAAACTAAGAATTGAAGTTTAACTTTGATGATGACCATCTCGAGAACAAAACGTTTCAAAAGAAACTTTTAGATTCGTGATTAACGCCCCAAAAAACCCCCGTATACCAAATTATCAAACCCGGTCCTGTTGTTTGTTTTCCGCTATTTTGTAAATGTATACTGCGCATGCCTACAAGGGGACTGCGCAGTGCCCACGTAGGGGTTATTGTCATTTTTGCTGTATTCTTCCATATTATTTTTTAGATCAGTGGTCTCGACGCTGTTTCACCGACCCATGTGCGGAGTGCCTAAGCTTATTTTTCATGGTTGTGCGCCACTGCAGCCTAGTTAAACAAATTGACTTTAAGTCCGTAAAAATAATAACAAATAAACATTTCAATGTCATTAAATTAAGAAGCATTTTACTTTCATCTAATTATCGATCGTGTGTTTTTAATTTTATATAAATACTTTTATTTTAATTCCGGATTAAATTAGTAACAAAGCCGGTTCTTTAGAAAGCCTTTTATTTAGCACAGGTGCAATAGCCGCAATTGACAAATGGTAATAATCATAATAACATAATACATATGTTATCGTAATAATAGCCATGGGCAAACCGAGTCGGTAATAAATTCGACAAAAGAGTTATTGTAGACACGAACCTAAACCTATATCTCAAGCACTTTGCTTTGGAACATAGCTACTTCCATTACAGGATTAGACCGGTGCCGAAGCCTGTAAAAAAGTAAAAAGTAAAAAATTTATAGTAGGATGAAACCCATTGGCAAAGGTAGGGCACATAACAAAATTTAAAGGAAAAATAAAATCCAGGCGATCTGAGGTCGGAGAGGTGGGGGAGGGGGGTTAAAGTATAAAATACTGTTTTTCTAGATTTCCGGCCAAACTACAAGTTTTATGAAAAAAATAAACTGCAAAGTTGTAGGCATGTTGAAATGTACTTTTGTATTTATCTTTTTTACATGACCTCAAAATTTATGAAAAAATTAAAGTAACCAAGTTGTTGTTCTATTTTTTATCTTTTACAAAAATATTTTTTAATAAAATATAGTGCTTAAGATAGTATTTAATCTGAATTTTACTTTGGGCTTAAAAAATACCAACGTTGTCCAACGAAAACATATTAAAGCCAACCACACTTTTTGCGAAACTTTGTCAACTGAGGATGCACCAATGTTAGAAAAAAAATGACGAATGGTCGTAATCATTTACCAAAAATACCGACTTACTGACAGTGTACACACTACGCCATTTATATTTGGATTTAAAAAATTAAAAAATATCGTGGTTGTCGGACGGACATACGATGCGACGGACGTTTTCTGGCACCAAATATATATTAAAAATGCGTGTTGTACCCTTTATATATTTTTTCAAAAATTACAGTATAAAGGAATCACTCTGTATTTATATGTGGACAGATATATTAAGCAATGTTTAAATTAAAAATAGGTTAAATCTATTTACTAATTTGGTTAACATTCCAAGCAAGTTGCAAAACAAAATAAAAAACATATAATTAAGTTAGGAAAATTAACTCTTTACTAATATCCTAAGTGCTGTTCCTAGGGCCCAGTACTATTAACTAAATAGTTTTCTGGAGTTGTTATTTTTATTGCTAGTATTTTTAATTACTTCAGTAAACACTGTTTTAGGATGTGGCGAAAGAGTAATTATAATAAGTAGTGTCCAACCAAAATGGTTTACCGCTTCAGTTTCGGCCAAAACCGAAAGTCACTTGATCAAATATAAAATAACTTAAAATACTGAAAGTTGGGGCTTATTTATATATATATATATATATATATATATATATATATATATATATATATATATATATATATATATATATATATATATATATATATATATGTATATATATGTATATATATACCTTTTTTGATAGGAGGTTGAAAAGGTTCTCGCTTTTGAAAACCATTTAATTTTAATCATTTTTATAATTTTTGAATATAATATAGCGTTGCCGCGAGAAACGAAGTTTCGTTTTCAGTCGTGGCCAATTTTAGCCGAAACCGAAATTGTCGCCGAAACTTGGTTTTATGACCAAAATTGGCCGAAATCGAAATTTGGGTCGGCTACTAATTATAATTATATATTCTATATACGGATGGGGCTTACAAGAGGACAAATGGACGAGAAATTTTATTTAAAAAAAAGTAATTCTTCATAAAAATTTTTGGTTGTAAGAAAAAATAGGATCCACAAAGAGAAAATGTTGATTTTGTATACAAGGTTTGCAAAAAATTATCAAGAATAACTTTTCTCGAATTTTTTTTATCCATTTGCTCTCTGGTAAACCCCATCCGTGGACAGTCTGTATAAAATTTTAAGTAGAGTCATAAGGGCGACCTGTTTATAGTCCTCGTAGATAACCCTGATTAAAGGTCTGACCACACATAACCACACCAAGCCCGGTTTCACTGTGATAGAGGAAAGTGGGGCAAATTAATTCGAAAAAATGCAAAAGCACTTTTCATGCCCTCAAAAATAAAAAGTGTTTTTGTCAAGCTGAGTCTACTGTTTTGTGTATGTAAGTATGTATATATCTCAGATTTTCCTACTTATCTCTGTTCCTTTTTATCCAAACTTTAAGTGTAGTGTAGACAGGGCCGTATTATCCATTAGACTGACTAGGCTACAGCCTAGGGTGCCATGAAAAATAGGCGCCAGACAGGGGAATAATAGGCGCTAGACAGGGGAGTTTAAAAAATGTTTAGGTTGAGGGGGATTTTTGGTGAATAATTTCTCTGTGAATAAGGTGCTTTGGAATGAAAGAGGCGCAAAAAGGCGGGAGTGAAGTAAGGCATTTGGCACTCAAAATAGGGCGCTATGAAGGATTTTTTGGTGGAGAAATAGGAGCTTCGGAAATTCTAGCCTAGGACGCCTCTAACAGTTAATACGGCCCTGAGTGTAGGTAAAAGCCTGGCCACACATAACCGTACCGATGACCAGCAAGACTTACACCGTAGCACAACCGTGTCTCGGTGCGTTTTGTTTAAAACGGTGATGGTACGGTCTGAAACATGCCCAGCCAATCAAATCATACGTGGATCAAATAGCGCCAATGTTCCTCGAACCAAGCTTTGAGTTTACCGAGCGCGACCTTTTATTTAATTTCATTACGTATCAAATTAAAAGTTAGTGGTTTAGGGTTAGTTGTTGCAAACAAAAAATACCAGGAAAAGTGATTTAATAAATATTAAAAATATAAAATTATTTTTTTGCTACATCTTGTGAATAATACGTGAGTAAAACTTATGAATACGTTGTTACTTTTTTGTTGTAATAAGATTTTTTTAAATAAATATTCCGAGAAATCAAATAAACTATAAACATTACAGGTTCGATGCAAATAGGGTTAAAGAAAATTCAAAATTGTATCTACTAAAAAAAATGAATAATTAAAAATGCGTCGCATACGACGCGCGGCGTGACGTACAACCATTAGTCGGTGCTCACTGTGTTCACTTGTTAAATTGCGGTGCACGATACATACATATGTGGTCGGGCACGGTGCGGTGATATTAAGCCTACGGCATTTAATTACAATAATAAATTTCAAAACCGAGACACGGCCGTCCTACGGTGCGATTATGTGTGGCCAAACTTTAAAACTGTGTTATCCTCTTTGTGAAGGTTTATTTTACAATCAAGTGTAATTTAAAGCGTGGTATAATTGACTCATATTACTGCAATTTGATTAAATACATTTTTTTGCACTGCATCCCTCTACATTTTACCAGCGAAACCGCACGGTTGCAGGCTCGTTGCGGTTATAAGCGGCCAGACCTTAACTTTGGGCATTAAAAACCGTGAAGAAAACATAGCTCAACGCTCGCTTCTAGAAAAATCGAACTAATTACATAACTAGGTAGCCTTAATATATATACTATGAATACAATGTATGAACTAGAATACCTATATGGTTTCCTTATTATGCAATTAAACAAATGCAATTCCAGAGCAGTGCCGTATTATCCATTAGGCTGACTAGACTACAGCCTAGAGCGCCATGAAAAAATACAGGGGAATTGCCATACAGGGGAGTAATAGGCGCTAGACAGGGGAGTTTTTGAAAAATGTAGGTTGGATGGGGGATTGGTGCTTTTAATTAAATTAAATAGGTGCAAAAAGGAGGTAAAGACCTTTTTTTGTGCAAAATAGGCGCTCAGGGAATTATAGCCTAGGGCGCCTCATACAGTTAATACGGCCCTGTTCCAGAGACACTAAAAGAAATCAAATGTGCAGCATCATTAATTTTAGTTTTTAACTTTTCGCATAGTTTATTCTAAAATAAAACATCACTTATTTGGACAATCATTTATAAAGTTGAAAGCGTTACAAATGGTGTTTGTATTATGATCGGGGAATTAAATAAGTATACGAAGAGGTATTTGATTACATAACGGTTATGTGTGCATTCATATATTAAATTAAAACTGAAGACATAATAGTAGGGGAGCCCAAGATGCTAAATTTGCAGTTACTCGAGCATCATAGAGACCTATTGGGTTGCAAAGCTTAGATGATAAGAAGAAAAAATGTTATATAATGTATACTTTTTCGTCGGGCGTTAAGCTGCTATAGACTTTTAAGTATGTTAATTTTTTTATTATTATTTCGGCTTGTGAAAATCATTCAAATCGTATTGAATTATATATTTTTCTTTATACTTGAATTATTTTCTACAAAAAAATATGCTAAAGCATGTCAAAATGACTTTTAATTGTAGCCCTTCGTTTTCTTAACATCAGTCTCAAATTGTCAGATTAGTGGAATATACACTCTTAAGCATGTATGTAATTAACTCACCCTATGTTAATCTGACGCGCACGACACGACGATTTCTGACGGATATATTTTTGTTTTTTACGATCGCCCCTGTATACGAGGCTCATATTTAGTGGAGGTATTTAATCGGGTACAAGGTATTCTCCGGTATATTTTTCTGACGCACTGTAGTAACTTCAGAAATCCCCCTGGGGCTTCCCTACCATAAAGTAAGATCATTATACAGTTTCCGACATTAATGGAGATGAGGTGTTTTACGTAAATAAGAATAAAAAAGAAGACGAAAATATATAGATACCGGGTGGCTAAAAAATAAGGGATAAACTGATTTTATCTATGGCGCATGTATTAACAATGGTAATGTATTAAAAAAAACATTTATTTTTTAGTTATAGGCTTAATTATACTTTAAAATCTAAAAAAGTAGCAATCACGGACCTCAATATATTATTACAATTTTTTTTAATGATATCGTTTCTTTACAAATTAGGATCTCCGTGCAAAAATACTGATGTTGGATTTTTTAATAAACCCATGCGAGTTGTGGGTTGACGGACTAATAACTAGATAATAAAATTATCTAAGTTGGGTCGCTTGCATGAAAAAATGCCATTAAAGCCACAGTGGCCAAAAATACAATATGCGTCTAAACTTTAAGCCAAGAGCAATTTGAAGCAAACATTCCAAACAGCGTTGAATTCAGAAGGTGGCCCGGGGAAATAATCTCCCCTTCCTCCCCGGAGCAATAAAACTCACCACCCGATAAATTTACGAAATTAAATTTGGTGGTCAAATAATAATTATCAATGAGACTTCAAAATCGTTGTTTGGTTTTTAAAGGTGAGGACCTGTTTTTTTTGCTCTTCATTTTTTTTTTGTAACAGAATTCCCTCCGAAAATATGAAAGTCCCCCGCCCCCAGAAAAATATAATAATTGAGCCGAAATCGGTCGTTTTATCGGTGACTATAATGGAGACACGGATATAGCCTCATCGGCTTGCAATTTTTCAGTTCATTTTAGAGTTAAGAAAAATAACTAACCCTCCCAATGCGACAGTTTTGCATGACCGCCTGTAGAGCTTCACACGAATAAAATAACACACACACGCACAAAACAGTGGCGGCTCGCGGGTCTAAAAACAGGTGTAGGCCAGGAAGGAAAAAAAAGCGCATTCACCATTTTAACAAAATTACAAATACTCAACTATCAAAAGTCTAAGTAAAAAGTCTTAATATCTAAATTTACCTAAATTTTATACACCAAATTAATCCTTCTATCTTTTAATGCAGCAAATTTCTCAATTATATATTCATAAAATGGTTAAGTTTTTATCAGTTCCTGTAGGAGTTCCTTTTGAATTAAAATATTGGCCAAAGATAAAAGTCTATCTTGGGATATAGTGTTTCTTAAGAAAGTTTTTAAACGCTTAAGACAAGAAAAACTCCGTTCCACTAACATGCTTGTCGACGATATCGTTGAAATTAGCGAAAAAGTTTATACGCCTCGGTAAAAATGTCTTTATTTGCGCCAACTTGTTTCACTAACTGCTGCAATGAAATATTTCTATAACTTTCATCAGCAAATATTAGGTCAAGTTTATTTTTAAGCCGCTAATTTTTTGGAAATGATTCAGCATATATCTTCAATAAATTTTGAAAAGAATCAGTGGAAAAAGTTTGGTTATACTGGCCAAACTTTAACTTAAAACTGTTAGCAAGACAAAGAAATTGTAGTTTGTAACAAACTTCGAATCTTACTTCCATTTCCATCAAAATATGATCTAATATTTCATAGAGAAGTGCTCTGTACTGTCCTTTAATTTCTCCCTGTGAAAATCACTGTCGCTAATAATACTCTTTCTTTACAACTATTAAAGACTATCTTGTATATTACAACGATATTTCTAATTGTTAGCGTCGAATTCTGCTGCGTCCTATTGCGATGTGACGAATTGTCGCATGCGACGAATTGTCGTACGTCGAATTGACCACGTCGAATTGTCACGCGTCGCATCTGCCGTAACGTATTGACGTGACACCGAAAAAGATAACAGTATTTTTATGGTAAAATGTATTTTATTACCAAGAATTTTTTTTCAAAAGTAACAATTTAACGATTAGGTTTTTGCTAAAAATGCCACAAATGTGTCCCAAAAGTCAACAATTTTTATAAAAATATAAATGTTATTGTCATTACAACTTAAAAATTAAATATTAAAGTCCATTTCTTATTTTGTGATAGCAGAAAATGTCACGTTCGTCCTAAACAGGTTATAAAGCAGCCATAAACCATCGGCGTCACGTTTTTAAATACGTAAAATTCACATACTCTGAGAGCTAAAATAAGGTTAAATTATATTGAAAATTAAATTTTATAGAATAATGACATTAAAAAACTCAATTTTAAGAAATAAATGTCAAAGTAATTAATTAATTAAATGAATTCTAGTATTTATTAAATTGTTATACGGCATTTGTTTTATAGGCATTTACGAATTAGCTCGGGCGGGACAAGAAAAAAATTGTGCTTTAAGACACCTATATACCTACATACTTAATTATCGCTCGTTGTTTAAATCGTATGTATTTACCCATTAGCAGAAATAAAAAAAGGTAGCATTTAAACAGGTACAGCAGTTTTTAAAGATTATTAATAGCGCAGATCATGATTCTGATAGTGAAGAACTTTTCTGACTAAAATGTATTGTAGTAGTAAAATTGTAAAAACTAAAATAAATTATATACATATTTTTTTAATTAAATAGACTAATAAATTTAATATTGTATTTTTTTAATATTATTTTTTTGTGGATAATATCGCCAAATCATTACAAAATACAATGATCATCACTTATTAAATGCATGAATATGAACTTGTAACATCTTATTTGTAAACGTTGTATTGTAAATTAACATAAAAATGTCAAGAAGTTCCAAAATAGACCTGGGCAAAAATCAAATATTGAAATTTGTAAAAAAATATTTTTCATCGATCATTTATTCATCCCAATATATTTAATTTAAAAATATGTTAAGAATATAATTTACAACTGAAATATTTACCCGATATAAATCAATTAAATTTACTTACAACATTTTTTATGTCTTACTTTTTTCCTAATTAATTTTCATTCTTATTTCTTTCATTTCACCACTATCTTATATTATTATCCCCATTATAATATATAAACTTGCACCCAACATGATATGACACTGGAAGGTTTATTTTCTAAAAATATTCAACCAAACCATTGTTAAAATGTTTATGGCCCTATTGTAATGCATCATTTACAGAGTGTGTCGAACCAAATACCTAAAAAACTACCTGTTTATTGGTTCCTTTACATTGAACAGAGTTTAGAGACTTACCCTGTAATAAAACCTTCTTTAGCTATCACCGAATAAGAAATGGACTATAAGTAATATTATTTCTTTAAATTAAATTTTTAAAAACCTTAACGTTTTTAACATATTATTATGAAAAAATCCAGAGGTAGTAAAACCAGGGATCCAACTGGTCACCTTAATTTCTGTTTTATCGAACGTAATTTTCTTATATAGGGAGTTTCAAAACAAATGCGTTAAACTTAAGGAGAATATTCCTTATTTAAAAAAAAGTATATTAGTGTTCAAACATGGGGTGAAAAATCAACCCTAACTGACTATTATTTTCTTTTGTTATAGATTTGCACCTAGCCGCTGAACTGGGAAAGACACTATTGGACCGAAACAAAGAACTTGAAACCTTACTAAAAGAGAAACAGACTACTATTGAAGATCAAAAATTGGAGATTGAGGTAACTATTTAGTTTGATTCAAAATAGTGAGTCGAAGAAAATAAAAAGTGGTACCTTATCTTAAATTCAATACTCCTATTTTCCTAAATATTGTATCGAAACATAATTTGTTGATGGCTGGTTAATCCAGAAGTTTAAGGTAAAAAGTTTTTTTTCTCTATAAAAAGATATATTTGGCATAAAATACACCACTCAAAAGAATTATCTCATAGGCTCAATTAATTTTTAATCGCCCTGTATGATGTGCTGTTGAAAGCGAGTAGTCAAATTTGTGATTATAAAATATCAGAAATGGGTAAGGGTAAAAATATTCACAAATGAGATTTCTCCCTTTTAACAGCACGCATAGGGCGATTAAAAATTATTAATTTTTTTTATCACCCTGTAGGATGTATTGTTAACAGTAAATAAAAATGGTTAATATAAAGTTATAGCTTTACGTTTTCTTTACATTTTCTTTTTCAAGTTGTCTTAATAACTGAATTAATAAAAGAGATATGGTCATTTAAATCAAAGCATTTTTGTTTAAAGCTTATGAAATAAATCGAGCATATGCGACAATTTTTTGAGTAGTGTACTATAAAAACAAATATTAATATTTAAAAAAAACTTTTAGGGCTAAACCTATTTTTTTAAAATAAAATAGTAATTGTGTACAGTGTCGGACTGTGGGATACAAACTGTCAGCACACAAAAAGTCTTCATGCACCATTTACTTTTTTTATTTATTTTTGTTTTTAATATAATAAGCCAAACGTTCAAATTTATAAAAAAGAAATAAAGTTCATATGTAAAGCTTTATTAGGTTTTTTTATATATACAGGGTGTCTCTAAAAGGTCTGTAAAAAATGCTACCACAAATTCCTTGGACCAAATACGACGATCTCACCCAATTTACCTTAGTCCAAAAGGTGATCGTTTGCAAGATACAGAGTGTCAAAGTTTTTTTATTTTACTTATTTTTTAATATTTTATTTATTATAAAACATTTTTCACATAATTAAGTAATAAGAGGTTTTATAAGGTGGGGAATCGAACTGTGCTAATGTTTTTTTTGTAAAATGTAAAGGGAGGTACCTGCAGTCTATTGCGTAAGCTCAAAGTGTCGTAACTTTTTTTTGCCTTGGTA
This sequence comes from Listronotus bonariensis, assembly GCA_014170235.1. Taxonomy (NCBI): domain Eukaryota; kingdom Metazoa; phylum Arthropoda; class Insecta; order Coleoptera; family Curculionidae; genus Listronotus; species Listronotus bonariensis. The sequence goes on from JACEGR010002824.1 coordinate 39,036, forward strand.
TATTAAAATTTTAGTAAATAATTTTTATTCTAACATATTTTTGCACCAAAAAGGTATACTTAAGAAATATCGCTACGAGCAACCTTTCATGAGATGATATTTCAAATTAAACCTTTTATTTCATACAAAAGTTTGCCACTACGTTCAATCACGCTTTATCTAGGTCTCCTGGTAGTGTCCAAAAGGTCTGTACAAAATGCTAACACAAATTCTTTGGGCCAAAATACAACGATCTAATGCAATTTATCTTAGTCGAAAGGTTGCTGGTTGGGAAAATACAGGGTGTTCAAGTCAAAGAAAACATTGCAAAATTTGACACCTTGTATCTCGCAAACCAGCAACCTTTTAACTAAGATAAATTGCATTAGATCGTTGTATTATGGCTCAAAGAACATGTGGAAGCATTTTATACAGACCTTTTGGACACTACCAGGTAGATAAAGCGTAGATAAAGCGTGAATTAATGCAATGGCAAAGTTTTATATGAAATAAAATGTTTAATCTAAAATATCTCAGAAACGGTTGCTCGTAGCGATATTTATCAAGTATACCTTTTGGGTGCAAAAGTATGAGAGAATAAAAATACCTTACTAAAATTATACTATACCGAGGCAAAAAAGCTACGTAAGCAATGGAGGTGTCACCCTACACATTTTACAACAAAAACATTAGCAGATTTCGATTCCCCACCCTAAAAACCTCCTAATACTAAATTTTGTGGAAAAATGTTTTATAATAAGTTATATATTTAAAAATAACTGAAATAAAATATAAAATTTGACACCCTGTATCTTCTAAACGATCAACTTTTTGACCAAGGTAAATTGGGTTAGATCGTCGTATTTTGGTCCAAGAAATTTGTGGCAGCATTTTGTACAGACCTTTAGAGGCACCCTGTATATTTGGTTACATAACATAGGTACTGATTTTACAAAAATACATACAGAGTAAATGGTGTACGGAGACTTATTGTGCTGACTGTATATTTCATTATTAAAATTTAATTTTAAGTCTAGCTACCAAATATTTTTACCCAGGGACCATTTTAATTTTTGACCGGTGGGCCAGGTGGTCCCCAGTTCGACACTGATTGTGTAACATATAGGGAAAGTGATATATTTTTGGACGATAGTGGAGTTTGCTTGGCAACTACTAATGATCCAAAAATATGCTTTTCCTACTAGTTGTACATATTTTTTCCGATTAAAATCATTTTTTAATTTTTATTTTTGGTAGCATAAAATATTTTTTTGTTTATTTAATATAAACATCATAATTATTTGATCTCGGTATAATTGGCCAGGTGAATAAAGTTAAGTAAAATCTAATACTATTGTATTTGCTTTTTTCGTTTCAGACAATTTTGTATGTTTTATCTTTTATTAATTTAGGTAAAAGCATTTGCTTAGCTTTATTCACTTGACCTAATACGTTACTACAGTATCACTTTGTCTTGTATTGGTAATTGACTTCGACAAACGTTATCAGAAAAGTTGGGGCCATGGCCGAAAATTTAGCCTAATATTTGTAATATAAACCTGTACTTTAGGTATAAACGTTCAGCCAAATTAAAAGGTTCATAGGCAACACGAAAGCAGGACCAATGTTTCACCATATCAGGAAATGTTTACAAACTGGCATTCTTTGTCTTATCTCTATAGTCACACATGGGGTTTACTAGGGAAAAAACAATTTAACAAAAGTAAATTTTTCATCTTTTTGTCTATTAAAAATATGATCGCCAATAAAAATGTTGTTTTTGTGTACAGGGTTCTGCAAATCTAAAAATATTATTTTTCCGTTTTTGGCAAAATTTTATTTTGTTTAGATTAAAATTTGTAATCAATAAATATATAAATATAAAATTGTAATAAACTTTATGTGTACAAAATCAACATTTTCTCTTTGTGACTCATTTTTTTTTTATAACAATTAAATAAGTTTTGTTTTAATTTAAATTTCAGGTGACCGGTTTTCAACTGGTCACCTGATGTATCTATATATCTGATTGGCGCTGACTGGTTTGTGATTTCTCCCCGACCTCACAAAATTCCACCTTGAATACTAAATTTTTACTTTTGTCACTGTATGAGGTTCATTCTTGCAACTTATTTCTTATTTATTTTATAGTATCTCACAAAGCAAACCGTAGCCCTTAAAGAAGTAAACGATTCACGTCTTCGCATCTATGAACAGCTGGAAGTCAGCATTCAGGACCTCGAGAGGACCAACCATCGATTGCAGTTTGACAATAATTCAGAAAAGAAACACATTAAAAGTTTAAATGCTACAATTGAGCAATTGGAGGGAAAATGTGAGGATTTACAGGGAACAATTGACGAACTTAGGTTAGTCACCAAATTAATACATACTTCTTTTAATTTTAAAGATAGCTCGCAATTACACGAGCGCTTTTAATGCGTATGTGTAAACGTTCCTAAACCATTTTAAAAATCCTAATTCGCATTACATTAACATTTTTTTAGTAACACACTTATTAAGTGAGTTCGTTTAAGAAATTGCTAGCAGAGCGAGCAGATGCAGAGAAAAATTCACGCCCCTTTGGAGCTAACAGAGCTGATAGCAGTTACCGAACGCGTTCTAAAACATTTGACATTTCGACCTACTTGCAAATGAATGGCCATTTACGTGATCTGTCATATCTTCGGGATTATTGCAAACAAATTCGCAAATTTTACAAGAATACAGTAAACAACCAACTAAATCTTCTGATTCCATGTCTTTTTTGAAAAAATGACAATATTTTGAAATTTCTTGTTTTCCAACCTATAAATGTACATGATTTTGCGTTTTCTATTTTTGACATAAAAATGTTTAGATCTGTCCGCTCGGCGATTTGACTTGAGGCGATCCGAGCTAGCTCCGAGCACTCAGATCTTCAATTATCGAACACAGAGCAGATTTAGTCAAGCTTACAGATGTACTAAACGAACGGAAAATTTGACAGTCGGGCGTTTCGAGGTAACAGATTAGTAATAAACGAACTCACTTATTGTAATGTGAATTACGACTTTCAAAACGTTTTAAGAGTGTTTACCCATGCGTTTTATTTAAATTTGCGTTTGGCTAATACGCATTAAAGCGCTTGTGTATGATTATTAATTGTACCATTTTTGATTGGTAAGGTACTTCAAGCCAAAACAAGGAAATTAAAATGTAAGAGGCAAATTAGTTTTTACATATTTAATCTGTTATTCTGTTACCCTATTATAGGTATCAGCAAATTGACTTTTAGGCATGAGTATGTACCAACATCTAATCAATATCAAAAGTAGAAATAGCCTAAAAAGAATAATTTATTATATTTAGCTACATCTCTGAGGAAAATGTGAATAAATTAAGGTTTAAAATGCAAAATTTAGGTATTTTTAAATAGGTTTTAAGATTACCAGTAACACGAGTCTACAAAATAAAAAAGTTGTCGGTCCTTTCTGGCGTATTTTTTACCGCTGAACGAGAATCTGAAGTCAAACTAGAGGTTAAACTGCAAAAAAAAAAACAATTGCTGGTGCTAAGGGGGCACTAGCAATTTTTTCAAGTGGGAAGGGGGTTATCTGGCAGACTTTCCGTATGTTTCGTATTTACAAGCCAATACCATTAAAACCGCACTGTTTTTACGGTATTAGGCCAAATTTAAAATTGGTACAAGTGTAAAACGGCTGGCCTAATTTTTAAAAACAAAGTGACTTCAAGTAGAGGGTCAAATGGCCTTAAAAACGAGCAATTCGGGTTCTTTCAGTTTGACCCTTAGTTTTAACTTCAGATTCGTCTTTAACGGAAAAAAATACTTAAGAAAATCTTTGTCCGGCACCCAGCACAGACCACTTTTTTATTTTGAAGACCTGTATATGTTTATGTTGAGAAACATCCATTTTCAGGGTTTTAAAAAAGTAACGGTCAAATATGTCATGATGCTGCGGGTTTGGAAAAAATGCTTCGACCAAATGTTGGATTATACTTTTGGCTCTATCGTTTCGCAAAGACTATAGATATACAGGGTTCTTTAGGTAGTCGTGGTGGTCCAAAGTTTTTTTAGATAGAACATCGTGTATATTTTAAAAATTTAGAATTTGTAAAATTTATAGTTTTTAATACTGGTAGAGTACCAAAAAATAATTAAAAAAACCTTAAAAACAAAAGATTTTTGTTTTACCAGATAAATGAAATAATTCATTTATTACCTTAATTCGGGGTTTCCCAAACTGTGCGTCGCGACGCCCCAGAGCGTTGCAGTATCGTTCCAAGGGCGTCGCGTGTAAATTCGTCAAGTCATGGTATTATGAAAAAAAAACTGAAAAATATTTTCCAGTCGAGTAAACCATCGACATTTTCAACAGAGGAAGAGAAACAGCTAAAAAAATAATTGCCCTGCGAGTTTCGCATAAGTCTTCCATACGACAAAGACAAGCTGTTTGAATTTTAAAGCTCAGTTCCTTAGAAATATTCTGCTATAATTCTATTACCAAGGTATGCTCAAAGGTATCCTTAACATTAATATCCCTTTAAATTTTTGTATGCGTATGTTCTTGTTTTGTTCTTATTTTCTATTTACAAATGTATATATACAGTTTTTTGGTAAGGCTAGTACTAAAACTGGTAAGTATTTTTGAAGGGGGTCTGCCTTAGCTAATTATGTCAGAAGTAGGTTAGTTTATCCTTCTATACAAGTAAACCGCTAAAAATATATGAATTTTTAAATTTTCCCACATCATTATTTTAAAAACTGTTTAATTGTTGTACGGCTAACTGAGAAAACAGGCAAATTCAAAATTAATATGTCCAAAACAACAAACTACTACCCTAATTATCCGATTATATATTTCCAATAAGAACATAACAAATTACCTTTCTAGGTTTCTATTTACACTTTGTTCTATTCCGAATATTATTTAATCGACATTAGAAAAACAATTTTTAGAAAAGAAAGAATCTTTCAAAATATCTAGTAAGCCATATTTTTTTTCTGAAGAAATAAAATGTAATTTAAACCAAGCTTTAAAACTACAATTATTTTCCTATTTAACCATCTCTGTAGCTACAGCGGTTTCTTATATCCCTGTACTAAATATCAAAAAAACTCACCCTGTATAGTATAATAATAATAATGTATAATTATAAAATAAATGTATTGACAGTTTGTTAATTATATTTCGCAAATTTTTACATAGCTTTATTGCAACAACACCAGATCACTGCAAAGCATAGTAAAACGGAATAGACGTGCATAAAATAATAACCAAAGTTCCCATACACTGATATTCGATCACCTTTCGGTTTCAAGATACAGGGCATTAATGTTTCTTTTAATTTAGATTTTTTTTTATTTTTTTTTTTGTTTTGTTTGTAAGGAGTTAATTTAACCCCTTAACCACCAATTTATTTAATAGTCAGTGTACCGCACCTGTCAAACTAATCTGCAATAATTTATTTAACTTTTAAAAACATTAACGCTCTGTATTGTAAAAACAAAGGTGATCGAATATTATTGTATTGGAACTTTTATTATTATTTTATGGACCTCTATCGCCTAGTACTATGCATTGTAGCTTTTTCAATGTCACCCTGTATATTTACGAAAAAGTAAATATTGCACATTCTTCCATTTTTGATAATTATTTCATAAGAAAAATGTAATTTTTCAACGAAATTCTTAATAAAAAACGGGTATATTAAATTATGTTTGGTAAAATGTTTTCAATAAATGATAACTTTTTTATCTAGGTTACAAGTTGATGTACTTAAGAAAAAGTCTGTTAGAAAAAGTGATGTAGGATTACCCAAGAGTGAGAAGGAAGTAGTAGTTTTAAGACATGTGCAGGGAACAAATGAAAATGACGAACGACTTAGTCCAGAATTTTCAAATTGTGTACAACGAGATGAAGTAAGTTTTAAAGTACCAATTCAATCTGTTTTAAATAAACATTTTTTTAATACAAAGAACGCATGATCCTTCCAAAAATCTCAGACCTTCTAGCAAACATTTCACAATTCGCCAAAGATATGCACTGAAAATATTTAACTAAACAAATATTGTTCATGCTTCTTTTTTATGTGGACGATCCACAAAGCCTAAAAACTAACGTACCGTGGGTATCTTCAGCGAGGTAAGAGGGAGTTTGTTAACACGGGACTTAAATACTTGAAGATTTAGAGGGGATAGCAAGACCTCCGCGGGCAGAACGTTTCATATTATAGAAACTCCAGGGATAAAAGAACGAACAAAGTGGGAAGCTCTGGGCCTGTCCAGTTGGACCGAATAAAAATGCATACGTGCCACACCACGAGTTTCTTGGTGTTGGAATTTGGAAGTGAACAAATCCTCCGAGCGGAAGCCGTGGAAGTATCTATTAAAAAGCGATAAGTCACCTACAGCCCGACTATGCGGGCAAGAAAGGGAAGACCTTCTGTAAGCTAACGTTTTCAACAACAAGGTACTTTATTTTATATAAAAAATAGGGATTCAATTAACAGCTGAAATATTTATCAGAGCAAACTTTCTTACCAGAAAACTCCGGTCGCGTCTTGTTTTTAGTACCAATTCAATCTGTTTTAAATAAACATTTTTTTTAATACAAAGAACGCATGATCCTTCCAAAAATCTCAGACCTTCTAGCAAAACATTTCACAATTCGCCAAAGATATGCACTGAAAATATTTAACTAAACAAATATTGTTCATGCTTCTTTTTTATGTGGACGATCCACAAAGCCTAAAAACTAACGTACCGTGGGTATCTTCAGCGAGGTAAGAGGGAGTTTGTTAACACGGGACTTAAAAACTTGAAGTTTTAGAGGGGATAGCAAGGCCTCCGCGGGCAGAACGTTTCATATTATAGAAACTCCAGGGATAAAAGAACTAACAAAGTGGGAAGCTCTGGGCCTGTCCAGTTGGACCGAATAAAAATGCATACGTGCTACACCACGAGTTTCTTGGTGTTGGAATTTGGAAGTTCAGGAATTATACTGAACAAATCCTCCGAGCGGAAGCCGTGGAAGTATCTATTAAAAAGCGATAAGTCACCTACAGCCCGACTATGCGGACAAGAAAGGGAAGACCTTCTGTAAGCTAACGTTTTCAACAACAAGGTACTTTATTTTATTTTGGACGCATTAAATTGAACGAGATATTTGACGCTCCATCCAATATTAATTTGGGATGAATCGCATTTGCTTTCCATGCTTAGAGACTGGCTTGAGAACCTGAGCTGAAGTGAAGAGTACTATTGTCAGAAAAACTCTGAATGGAATTGGCTTTGGAAGAGAAAAGGTCGTTATGTGCAGAAGAAACAAAGTTGGTGGCAGTACTGATCCCCGAGACACTCCAGATTTAACTTGGTGAAAGCTTGAGGAGTGGTCATCCACAATATTTGATATACGTCGATCAGAAAGAACACTAGAGAGCCAAGAAAAAAGTTTAGTTGAAAGACCATATGAGAGAAGCGAATCATGATCAAAATCTTGGATATACCAAGAGCAACGATCTAGGATTAACCTAGAAATTCAGGAGACTGGTTTCAGCTGTGTGACACGAACGAAAGAAGATCCGCTGTAGATGTCCTATGACGAAATACATACTGCCTCTCGTCGTCAATTTCACGCGGTGGCGTATCTCATTTGTTTTAATTTCACAAGAGTATTGTTTATAAGTCCGCATCGCTCTTAACGTGCGGGTCCAAAGGTCATTATGCATATGAATCACATTTAAAAAAACAGTGGCTACCAAAATATTGTTGGCCGTGATTAGATATGAGCGTATAAATTGTGATTGCGTTAAACCTTAACTCGACGATTGGGTGATGATAAAGAAGGGTTGGGCAAATTTTGATTTTCATTTAAAAAATCAAAAATCATTTTTTTTTAAATCAGGAATTTTTTATTCTTTTTTTATTATTTTATATTTAAAAAAATAACAATTTGCTTTTTAAAAATTATTTTATTGTTAGTCTAAAAAATAGGGATTCAATTAACAGCTGAAATATTTATCAGAGCAAACTTTCTTACCAGAAAACTCCGGTCGCGTCTTGTTTTTAGTACCAATTCAATCTGTTTTAAATGAACATTTTTTTAATACAAAGAACGCATGATCCTTCCAAAAATCTCAGACCTTCTAGCAAACATTTCACAATTCGCCAAAGATATGCACTGAAAATATTTAACTAAACAAATATTGTTCATGCTTCTTTTTATGTGGACGATCCACAAAGCCTAAAAACTAACGTACCGTGGGTATCTTCAGCGAGGTAAGAGGGAGTTTGTTAACACGGGACTTAAATACTTGAAGATTTAGAGGGGATAGCAAGACCTCCGCGGGCAGAACGTTTCATATTATAGAAACTCCAGGGAACGAACAAAGTGGGAAGCTCTGGGCCTGTCCAGTTGGACCGAATAAAAATGCATACGTGCCACACCACGAGTTTCTTGGTGTTGGAATTTGGAAGTGAACAAATCCTCCGAGCGGAAGCCGTGGAAGTATCTATTAAAAAGCGATAAGTCACCTACAGCCCGACTATGCGGGCAAGAAAGGGAAGACCTTCTGTAAGCTAACGTTTTCAACAACAAGGTACTTTATTTTATATAAAAAATAGGGATTCAATTAACAGCTGAAATATTTATCAGAGCAAACTTTCTTACCAGAAAACTCCGGTCGCGTCTTGTTTTTAGGTACCTCTAACGTAAACGAAATAGAGCGGTGCCAGTAATAAAACAGTTTCTGTGCGCAACTGCTTTTTCATCTGCGTCAGTAAAAAGAATATTTAGCACTTTTGGCTTTGCACATTTAAAAATTAGAAACAGGATGAGCATAGAAAACGGAGGAAAACTCGTACTTTAGAACGAAAATGCAGAAACATAAAGTTTATAATAATATACCTATTTTGTATTTTATTTAAGATGTTGCGCTATACTGTTTATTTTTGATAATATTTTTATTTTATGTTGTTAATTTTTTATATCGCTCTAAACAAAAAAGAATAAAAGAAAAAAATTTGATTTAAACTATGATTTTAATTAAAAAAATCAGCTGAATTATGTCATGATTTAAATCGTGATTTGAATCAATTGATATAAATCAGCCCAACACTGCGACAAAGCGAACACTTTTTGCCTGAAATAAATTCTTTGACTTTCTTAGTGGACCTGGTGGTTTAGAGCTCAAGAATTTGACTAGTTTAAAGAAGATTTTTTTTGTGAAAACAATAAATAAACTTGAAATATTTCCTAACTTCATTTAATTATTTATAAAGAAAAAAATACAATAGATAAAGAAAAATGTTCCGTCGTTACACTTCTCAAAAAATGTTTTGTAGGCGGTGGGACTAAAGTTGGCTCGCCAAAAACAAAAAATAAAATTAATTCTTAATCAGTATTAGTGTCGTTATCCCAAGTGCTAGAATTGGAAAAAAATTGACAAAATAGAACGTTATTGAAATTAAAGTCCCGAAATGAGACCTTCTTTTGTTAGTTTTTGTGTTTTAAAAAATAGAAATATTTAACGTTAAAATTTAATTCTAGCACCTACATGACCGATGGATATGTTTTCACAGAATTACTTTAAAAATAAAAAAAGTAATGAGGGATTAAAGAAAATTGAAGAAGTTTGGTTTGTAAGTTTGTCTTGAAATTTGAGTCTTGCAAATGGGGGTTAGTTTTTGTGTAAAACATACAGAAATATGAGTTTTCTACAAAAAGTGTCAAATTTGGCTTACCTTGTACATGTAGTTAAAAACTCTACAAATAAAAGTCTGTTGTATTTTTTATTTTATTTAAGCATAGCCTAATACTTAACTAATGAAAAACGTTGTTTTAATAAAACAATAATTATTTTATAAACGAAAATAAAAAGTAATGTGTCCGAAGAATCAACTTAATTATTTATAATTATTATATAAAAAAGCAATCTTGTAAATGAAATTCTAAACGAAAGAAGCCAAAAATCGGAGATTTTAGAGGATGTATAAAAATGAAGAAAGGGGTATTGATTTATAAACCTAATAGACAATGGGTATGTAAAAAAGCTACCAAAAAACTTTCAGATAAAATAGTAAAAGATAAAACATACAAAATTTCCTACATAATAAATCAAATGCTATAGTAATAAATCTTATTTGCTTAAATTTCACTAGATCACTAATAGGATCAAAAAACTGTAAATCATCTTCCGAGTCATTCCTAAATGTAGTAAATATCTTTACCAAATTTCTAATATACATCGTTTATTTAAAACCAACCTTTAAAACCACTGTGTTATATTTTAGTCTATGTAATTTAAAAGTAGTATCCCTTATTTTCATTTTCACAGATTCTCTTTAATTACTAGTCTTTCGCTTCTTCCGTGTGCATTTTTTCCCTTTTTGTTTTCAAATAAGATCGCATTTTTTGTCATATATAACCAACTTAAAGAGCTCTAGCAACTTCTTCTTCTATATTTCCAGGATATTCTTTTTTTTTTGTTTTTGAAGTAAATACTTATTAGGATTTTAAACTATTTTTTCGCTTGCAGATAAAGAAATGTACAGAAAAACTTTATATATTTATAATTTTATGTTTAAACTATCAAACTGACATTAAATGCCATCCATTAATTAAAATCCTGTTAATTTCATTGTTATGGAGCCACTTATATTTATAATTGTATCCCTTTTTTGTTTTAAAAACTTGCATATATCTGTTTCATTTAACTTACGCGATACATTTAAAAGGTGTTAATAAACAAGTTAAAATAGATTGTAACTACAAAAATTTGTCTTTGATTAACTGATACACCCGCATGATAAGAGCGATCTGGACAGGTATTTTTTGTGTGACCTTTTTTTAGTATCCTAAAATAAGTTAATTATCATATTTCTATAACTTTTAGCCAAAATCTAACTTGTGCCAATTCGTGGTATTAAGGAGCAATTTTTTTAAAGCAGTAATATAGGTGCTAGTTAGTTTTCCTATTTTTTGAGATACGCCACTTTGTGATATTGCCGACTAATTGTATGTTTTTCTAGATATTTAAGGATTTTCGAGTTCATAAACTTCTTCATTACTTTACAAAAGCTGACAGAAGTGAAATAGGTCTATAGTTAGATGGAAGAGATTTAGATCATTTCTTGGGGATAGGTCACACATGCAGGTTTTCAGCTGTCTGAAAAACATACTCGTGTCATAAAAAATTTAAAAGAGTCAAGTTAAAATAGGTGCATGTTCGGAAGCACATTTTTTAAAACGACTGCTAATATGCCGTCCTGCTCAAACGATTTTGGGGGTTAAGGAAAGAAAGAAACGATTCGCTTAATCTTTCTTTTATTATTAATAACTAGCTATGATTGCCGGCTTCGCTCGGGACTTGATATGAGATCCAAATAACCGTTGTTCTGAATGAAGTTCAAATACTCGACAACAGATGGCGCCACTACACTTAATTTCCAAGTTGAAAGGTTGGAAGAGTCCTTATATCTTTAAAAATACGCCCTTTAGGGTAAAACGGGAACTTTCTTGTTCGAGGGGGATAAAGGGCTATCACGCTATATAAGTCCCTTTATCGTATCGGGACTCCTTTATAAGTTTTATCGGCACCCACATTTTATCAACTTAGTTTTATTATATATAATGATAATGATTACTAAAACGTCTGCAAAGAAAGCTTGAAAATAAAACGTTGCATGTAGACTCAGCAGCAATTTGATTGATTATACATGAGAGTCGGCTAACTACCGATGTGCAAAAGATTTTTCTTTAGACAGTCCATAAATCCTCAAAGCCTAAATACTAACTTACCGTAAGTGCCTTTAAGTAAGATAAAGGACATTTGTTTACACGAGACTGAAAGAAGAAACAAAGTGGATAGTTCGAAGCCTCTCAACTGAGAGCATATAAGAATATGTTAGTGTTGTAATCCGTGTTTTGTTGGGAACTGCAAAAGAAGGAAATATTCTGGCCAATTCCTCGGAGCACAAGCCGTGGCTATAAAAAGTAAAAACCCTCCTCTTAGTAAACTATCATTATTTAAACTTAGGGAGCTGAACTACCTGCATCGGTTATAAACCCCACTTGCACTACGTCTGCCAATAAAATATGCACCCTTGGCTGACTCACCCATAGCTGCGTTCTACCTTATAGCGAAACCTCACGATATTTTACCTTTATTAGTTCTTTTTAATGGAGATCCAGTAATTATGTCTGATGTAGATATTTTTAGGGACCTTAGCACAGTCGTGTGATTTTAATCTAACATAATAGTCGAAGTGAGGTGGTTAATTATTCCTGTTATATACAGGGTGGCCCAATTGTCCGAGAAAGTCCAATATTTCTGTTCTTTAAAGAGATATGACAAAAAGTTTTTTTATAAAAGTTGTAGGGTTTTTAAACATGCATGTCCCAAAAATATTTTGATGTATACAGAGTCTCCCGAAAAAAGTTGGCTAAAAAGCTAGTTTTTTGAAATTTTAACTCCTATTTTTGTTTAAAGAATTGGATTTAGCATAAAATTTTGCATATAGTACGCTATTTTATTTTGGCGCTCGTGACGATGTTGCCACCCTATTTAGAATTTAATAAAACTTTCGTAAAAAACAGAATTCCCAAAAATTAGGTAAAAACGGAAACAAATTAGTTATTTTTAATACTTAGCTAAATCTTTTAAAACGCTAAGGACAACTGAAAAAATCCCTACTAAATCTTATACAGGATATTTCTTGTAACGTGGCCAAGATTTATGTCGAGAAAAACACCTGAACAAAAAAATATTTACATTGGTTTAAAGTGTCAGTAACCCTAGTAACCAAAATAAAAAAATATATTTCATTGGTTTAAAAAGTCAGTAACTATAGCTACTTACAAGGAATTTACTCTCAATGTAAAGTGCCCAAAGCATAATGTAATGTTAAAATATAATTACTCTTAACAGGCACACTATATCTTTGTTTCTAGAGTAAAGATACCCATGCATTATCGAATTCGTCGCGATCCCAAGAATCTTCAATTCAAACTCAACCAGAGTGTGATCAAATCTCGACGGATGAAGTTGATAGTGGAATGGAAGAAATGGCTCAATTACTAGCACAGTTAAGGTAATTTCTTATTAAAAAAATATTCCTTTAAGAACTATAGCTCTTTATTTTTAAGAGCATTTAAGAATATTCCAATATTCCTAATATAATACTTATAAATAAAAAAGAACGCGGCAACAATATTTATTTCTTTTACCTAGTTACCACCAAAAGAACTTTAAACACATATTTCCGTACAATCGCGATATATGTCGGAAAGCAAGAACGTGGCATAAAACAATTCACCTTATTTACGGTAGCCTAACGCTCGAACAGCCTTCTTTTTAAGAAAGCTAGTAGATAAAGACAGACACTGACCGTTCGCTTTTGCTTTAACGAACGGTAAACAGATGAGACTGGTATAGAAAGGTATCTTTGGAAAGAAGTGTATAAGTTCGGTCAAATATGGGTAAAATGTAATATCGGCTAATTGATTTTTGCTAATATTTTTCTATTGTTTTACAAAACCAGGCAGTTTCTGTGAAAAACATATTTGTAACTGACATTTTTTTACATTTCTTAGCATATTTAAAAAGTTACAGTTTAATTTAATCCCACCAAAAACGTGAACACGTGAGCCCAGTTCAATACTCAAATTACGCTTGGCTGTGCCAAGTTTTGTACAAAATCTAAATATATATAAGATCCTCAAATAGGTTAGATTTGACTTGGTCTGTTTTCATTACATCAGCCATTTTATAAAGTTATTCAACTTATTTAAATACGTTTTTTAGGGAGTCCCGTGCACTATGTAGTAAAGAAGAAAGGCTAATAGCCGAATTAAACGAGCAACTGGCAACATTGGAGCAGCAAAATCAAGCGCTACAAAACCAGGTTATTCAACTAAGCCATAGAGGAGACGATCTGAATATGAAGAGTATGCATGAAGAATTGACCTCTCTGGATGAAGTAAGGTAAGTGGATCAGTTAAAGTTACGACATATTATTTTTATTAATAATTAAATTTATACCCTGTTATTGTAAAATCTCAAAATGAATTCTTATATCCTTTGATAATTGAAAACCAGAACACCGTGGGCACTCGGGACTTGTTTCCCGCATACAGGGTATTTCATTAAGGGTGGATAGGTAGTATATCCCAGAAAGTAATAGTCGTAGGACATTAGGAAAAATCCTTTTGAGGAAATTGCTTGTTTTGTCCTGGCACGCTTGATCACAAAAATTTAAAAATTCAATTGTTTTTTAACGAATTTTGTAAAAAACGTTGTTTTTGCAATAACTTTTAACACATAAAGATATTAATATGTAGAATCCCCACACATTATCGGTTTGGTGCGGACCGTTCGTGTCGGCGCGGCGTGGCGAAAATCAAGCTTCGGCAGTGTTTAAACCGACGGTTCCACCCGGCGGTTTTAGGGCCACAGACTATCCATTCAGCTCGTCGATTAGACTCGCAGCGATGCGAATGGATGAAAAAGATCGTAGTCTGTGGGTGGCTTAAGGCAAATTAAAATTATAATCCTTTTCATCAGTAAAACTTTACCCCTCCCTACAGCCCTTATTTTACGCGCTTCAAGAAAAAGTGATTTACCAAATAAACGCAGAATTCTAATAGCAATACCGCGGTAATATTCTTTTTTTTAACATCCACTGGGTAATTTCAAAAAAATATATTTTATACACGATTATAGCGGTTACCCGCCTAGCGGTATACTTAGGCGGGTTCCTATAGTCGATTTTCTTAAGAAGATTTTTTCTTACTATCCTACGATTTTTTTCCTGAGATATGCTACTTATTCACTCTTAATGAATTACCCTAAACTACACTGTCTTGTTCTTCTGCCTTATAAACCCCTTTTAAATTGTTCTTCGGAAGACATGTTAGACCGGTTGTCTTGCACTTCTGTGTGACAAAACTTTATATTCGTAGTGTTGTTGTTGTTGTTTTTTTATCTTTGGACAAACCACGAAGGCTAAAAGCCTAAATACTAACGCACCGTGGGTGTCTTAAGCGAGGGAGGAGGGAGTTTGTTGACACGGGACTTAAATACTTGAAGATTTGGGGGAAGGAAAGACCTCCGCGGGCAGCAGGTTCCACAATCTAGAAACTCTGGAGATAAAAGAACGAACAAAGTGGGAAGTTCGCGGCCTGTCCAGTTGGACCGTATAGGGATGCATACGCGCGAAACCAAGGGTTTCTTCGTTGGCCATGGAAGTACCTATAAAAAAGCGATAAATCCCACACAGCCCGACGATGGGCAAGAGAAGGAAGCCTTTTTGTAAGTGAAGGATCATTATAATGAGATTCTTTAAATAGAATCAAGAATGCAATGTTGTTGTTGTTGTTGTTGTCGTTGCTGCTGTTGTTGTTACTTACATACCAAATTTAATTAAAGTATTTTTAATTAAATTATTTAATCAATTTAATTAAAAAGTTATAGGGGTTAGCTACCTGCTAGGGTAGCAAGTGAATTTTCTCGGAAACTACTAAACCGATTAAAAAGAAAAATGAAAACTAATAAAGGGAGAAATAAAAACTTCAAAGAATAAAGTAATACTTGCCCCCCTTTCCCATTTAAACGTTTTGGCGCTTGTGTTGGTGAAAGGAGGAGTAACTCGATTTAATTGGAATACATTTGAATGAATCTCGCCAACACTGTTGATACTTGATAATCAACATTTAATTTTGCTTTTGTTTTTATTTTAGGCAAGGACAAATGTGCAGTAAATGCCTACGCTCTCTAGACCAGACTGACAGTGAAGTTCCTGAAGATGACGATCAAAGTATGCTTGACGATTTGATGACAACGCAGCACCGAACGTCATTCTCTATGAATGTTCAGGTGAGAAACATGCTTGCCAGGCACCTAGGTTTTCTGAGTTTGGGAGAATGCTTTTTATGATTCACTTTTCGACGTTTATAGTGACGGGTTATAGGTTGCAGGTAAATCTTATAGCCTTAAATACAAGTAATCATACAACAGTTGAATGTAGAAAATTATACAACTTTGTTTAGTTTATTTTGGTAATTTTGATATATTACATTTACTTTCATATGTGTGTAACTTGTATACAGCATGATTCTTAATACCCTATATGAATAAACTAGAAAAAATTATTACTAAGAACAAACAATAAGTAATAAAAAAAAGTTAACAAAATACTCTTGGTTAGGGGGATAATCAATAAATTTAAATAAAAATAAAAGGTGAATTCTGAGGACAAGAAATAATGACTAATAGCAAAAATCAAGATTGTAAACTATTTTGACGTGACAACGTCTAATAATTCGATGGACCCGGCTGCATGCACCAAAAAACAAGACTTATGCGGTGTTACTTCGCGCGTTCCACTTAAGTAAACCGACTTTGCAGCCAACCGACTTTTTTCAAAATTTTATTTTAAGTTCTTTATGGAGACTTTTTAGAATGGCTTAAAGTATTTTTTTGCCAAAACGAAGCCATTTACGAAAAAATTCAAGACACTTAAAAGTTTTTTAGTTGTTTAATTGGAAAAAATATAAAAGCTACATATAAACTCAGTGGCGTACTTATTTTCTCTTATATTGGATGTGCTGTAGCACTAAGACGCTACTGGACCCAATAATCTTCATCTAGTTAAAGTTTTAAAGCACCTCATTACATATAAACAAGTGTAATTAATATCGCTTTAACAGTTTTTAAGAACTTTATAAAATAAAGATTTTTTTAAACTTTAACACTCTGTATCGATGTAAGAATTTTTGTTCATAAAATGACATAAGAAATCAACTTTTAGGCAAGGCGCAAATTGAGATAAATATAAAGGTCTGGCCACACATAACCGCAACAAAAAGTAGAGGAATGCGGTGCAAAAAGATTTTTTTTTAATAAAATTGCAATATGAGCTTTAAATTACACCTAGTCGTAAAATAAACCTTTACAGTTTCACCTATACTGCACTAAAAGTTTTAATAAAAAAACGGAGATAAGTAGGAAAATCTATTTTATTTAAACAAAAGATATACTGCATGAGCAACAGGTTTTGGTATATCGGCCAGTAATGCAATAACAAAACAAGCACTATTATAGTCACCCATATTTACATACCGGTATTTAGTTAGACTCTCTTTTTTCCTCACTTTGCCTATGTGTTCTGTTATTTAGCTAATCCGGTATACAGGTTTGGCGAGTTGAATCTAACGGATTGCGTTTTAATGTATTAGACACTAATAGATAGAGAGTAGACAGAGAACGACTGCATAGGTAACCGCCCACCGATAGCGACGCCGATTCCCCGTACTGCTATTACTGTATCCGCCTTCGTACCAAAGGTTAAAATAAATTGTAAACATGATCGGTAACACGTACTTGGTATGCGAAGAATTGCAACCGAACTTTGACCGGACTGATAAGCGCAACGACGACGCGATAGCCGCCCTGGGTGGAGCCAAAACTTTGTTCTCGCTCTACTCCGTCTTTTTCTTACACATTGCCTAAAAATCATATTCGAAACTTTTCAACCGCCGAACGTGTATACCTAAAACAATAGACTCGGCTTGACAAAAATGTTTTTATATTTCTGAGGACATAAAAAGTGCTTTCGAATTTCGTCAAAACACATTTTTTCGTTGTATCAGCGAAGTCAGGCGATGCCGGGCACGGTTAGTAGTTGAATAAATTACCTTCAGTGAGTCATTGTTGTGTGCCGTTACTGGCATGCTTCAGAACCCACTTTAAAATGTAGATTTTATTTAATTGACATTACCGAAGCGTTATTGGGGGTGGGGGTAATTTTGTGATAGTAACGTTTGTAAAAGATAGCACCCACGGTACCCAGTGCTATGTCTCCATATAAGCCTTTGTGGGCTGCCATAGAGACAAAAAGAACCGGTTAAGATTATTTATAACTATTAAAATGTAAAATTCGAAAAAAATTAAATTTGCTGTTAGTCAATTTAAAAAATGATGAGGATTATGGTGTTAGGTATTGTGACGTAGGATTTTGGAATACACAGGCCACTTAAGGCCACTTGGGCAAATGTACCATATGGAACTATCTTCTTGGGTCATAAGACCGGTGGACCAAAAAACTCATCATTTTTTATTTCATCATTAAATAAGACTACAGAAACTATTTGACTAACTAAATTTAGTACGGGCACGCCCCCACTAGGGTTAGCCCGTACGGGGCTTAACTAGAACTTTTTACTTAAATTTACTTCTACTACTTAATTCTTATCTAATCTTTCTAATTTATTCTTCCCAACTTCTTCTTTGCATTCTTAGGTAACTGTGTTTATATTCAAAGTTGAACTCGGTTTTTGGGTGACTTAGCACGTTTACGACCTTGTCGTTCGGTTTGAGGTCTAAGCTTTGACATTATTTCGTATTGTTATATGTTTTACTTTAAGATGTATTATTCCATTATCGAAATAATTAAATAAATATTAAAACTTACATACCCCCTATATAGGGTGTTCAAAGTATTATTATATTAGTATAATCCCTTTTAAGCAATACTCTATATTGAGGATACTGTTACTGCAACCTATAAACTTGCCATATAAAATATAACTGCTAAAAAAGGCTCGTAGCCGCGATGCATGTTATTTTTTACAGCTGCATGTATGAAGGCTTTGGGTGTTTTTTGTCCTAATTAAAATTTTAAGTTGGTTTATTAAAATGTCTAAAGGTTCGTGTCTAAATGTTTAAGAATTGTTTATCGTTTTATTTATGTTGTTAAGGAGTTGTTACATAGTGCGCAAATTTGTGTAAATTATTATTGTAAATAGTTAGGTTATGAGTTCATGTTAATCATAGGATAAATGTATATGGAAAATGTTTATTAAAGAAAAAAATCTCTGTAACTTAGTTGCGTCTTCACTGTGGCATAGTGGTGAGTAACACTTCCTATTACGCGGGCGACTAAGATTCAACTCCTGGCCGCTAAGGCATAAAAAGAGTCAAGGAAAAGAAAGATAAATGTCAACTTTTGCCAAAAATAAATTAATTAATGCAAGGTACAGTGAAGTCCTAAAGTCCGTCGCCCTTCTAAATTCTGAACCGTTCGGTATATTTTCATAAAACTTGAAACAATATTTTATGACCAAGGTCTAAAATTTTTTAGATATCAATGTCAAGATGACAGCTGGGCGCCATATTGCAAAAAAAAATGAAAGGAAATAGGGTCCTGTGGCACATCATTTTGAAGCTCCTGACAGGTACTTTACAACCCTAGAATATGAAGTCAATACCTTCATCTACTACAAAATGGCGGTACTTTTAAAATTACCCAAATACCTGATTTGGATGGCCATATCAAAAGTAATTAAGTTAGATGTACCTATTTTCTTAAAGCTCTTTTAAAGATTATTTAATGATGATACTGGTGGTAACATACAGGGTAGCAAAAAAGTATGTATTTTTTAATGACGCACTCTGTATATTATAAATATCACCATTAAAAAGAGCTTTAGGAAAATATTACACTACAGTACATCTAATTTTATTACTTTCGGAAATATGGCCATCGAAATCATGTATATTTAAGTAATTTTAAAAGTACCGCCATTCTGTAGTAGGTGAAGGTATTGACTTTATATTATAGGGTTGTGAAGTACCTGTCAGGAGCTTTAAAATGATGTGCCACAAGACCTTTCCTTTTAATTTTTTTTTCGCAATATGGCAATTGTTTGTTAACGCTAACGAAATTAATTTTAAAAACTACTAACAACAACTTTTTTTAAATAATATATGACCACAAAAAGAACATAATATGAAAAATATTGATGAAAGTCACTAGACCCTCATCAATTTTTGTTTGTTTAATTATTGATACTGTCATCATTTTTTACTAATATAATTAAGTTTTTTTGCGTATGTCTGTTTTAACAGTTAATGATGTCTTTTTAAAAATTACATAGTTTTTATCTAAGAATGTATTTTAATGCTTTAATTTTGCAACACAAAACTACTTGGCTTCCAATTTTTTTTTTTTCAAATTCTTCTTTCTTCCTCCCTACTCTTTATATACAGTATGTCTGCTTGTTCACATTATATGAAAAACATTTTTATTATAAATGTTATCAAAATCAGTTATTTTTTCTGAAAAGTTTCACATGATCTAGTTTTTAAAAAATATAAATTTTGTTTAAAAGAAAAGTACCCTATTTTTGACAATGGCAGAAAATATAAGGAGATCTTTATTGGCAAGAATAAGTTTTGTATTTTTTTCTGGAACTGCAATACTTATTTTGATATACTGGTATTTTTAAAACGTTATATAATATGCAAAAAAGCATGAGAACTGCCAAAACAGCGAAAAGTTACACAACTGCAAAAAATCTTCTAATTAAACAAGTTTTCATATTTAAAAGTTATTATTAATCCTAAACATCTTTTCACAAAAAAAAATCGATAGTGTAAAAAATTAAGTAAGTAAGTTGGTTTTAAGTAAATTTGTGAAAAACCTTGTAAACACCCAAAAATACAAATATCTGATGGATAAAATAAATAACCAAAAGTTTTCCATATAGTAAACTTAGGTAGACACACTGTATATTCCAATAGTATTTACCATTAAGTGACAATCGTACGGTTAGTAATTGGATGTGTTACTTACTGCCAATGAACACCGTGTGTGTTGGCTGTGATTTGTTATTGTGGATCTTATCTAAATGATATTACCCAGCCGTCAATGGGGGTATGTAAGAGGTTATTTGTATATGGTGTTATTTGTACAAGGGGGACCATACGGCGTTGTCAAAAAGTACCATAAAATGCATTATCAGCATGTTTCGGTACTTGTACCTAGGCTTTTTAACCTTGTTGAGCTGATATAGATATTTAAAATAACTCACCGAAATGAAAATTAAGATATTTTTAGGCTCGATATGTATACGGTGTAGTATTACACCTACTAGACAAATCCAGTTCAGTTTTGTCGATTACCAACATGGGAAATTGCCCGTTACAAAAAAAGTCATAAAATTTCTTCAATATTTTGTTTTTGTTCGATAAAGTTTTTTTTATATTTTTAAAATATCCCGGGTGATGCATCGCCGGGCGGGACATAGGAAATCCCATGGAATTTTTAATGGGGTCAATTATTGGCTCCTAGTTATTTTAAAGAAAAATTCTATTGAAGTTTATTGAAGAGCATGCAAATCTACGTCCATGGTAAAAACTTAAGATTTCTTGGTTAACCCGTTTGCTAGTTAGATGCTTATATATTTTTAAAAATTGATACATTATTATCGCCTCATATTTATGAACAACAATAAAAATACCAGTTAGCGTGACATAACGTTGTCATTTTGAAATTTAGTGCTTTATTATTATCAAAAAATCGTAGAGCGAAAAGATTAACCATGAGTTATACTACTGAAGAAAAAGTATTGATGATTAAATGGTACTATCAAGGAAATAGTTACCAAAAGGTGTCAGACGTGTTCGCTGCTCAGTATCCGAATAGATCGATACCCGGAAAATCAACAGTCGATAGGACTATCAAAAAATTTGGGACCAAAGGCACAATGATAAATAACTGCAGATGTGAAGCTAGGGAGTATCAAAGAGAAGAAAATGTAAGAGATGATAGAGACTTGGAAATGTTATTGCACATGGAAGAAAATGAAGGGAATGTGAGTACAAGGAAACTTGAGGATATCATAGGAAAAGATCAATCAACTGTGCTCCAGATTTTGAAAAGGCATAAATACATTTCATACATATAATATGAAAGACATCAAGAGCTAAGGGATGGGGATGAAATACGACGGCAGTAATTTTGTTTTGACATGATGGAAAGGCGGAATTTTTATGAATTATTTGTTTTACTGATTAGTGCACATTTACGTTAAACAATGAACCCAATCATCAAAATTACCGATACTGGAGCAACGAAAACCAACACAGATTTGTCGAAACGAGGACGCAATATCCACAGAAAGTAAATGTTTGAGCGCGGATTTTCGGACAACATATTATTGGACCATTTTTTCCTAATCAAAATTTGAATACAGAATTTTATTTGGAACTACTCAAAGAACTAATTTTACCCGCTTTAAATGATGTATCCAGGGAAAACCAGGAAATTTGGTACCAAATGGATGGCTGCCCGGCACATAATATCCTGGCTGTTCGGGAATATTTACACAATGCTTTTAATGGAAATGGTATTGGCCTACATCACACCGAGCCAGGTCTCCTGATATTTCGCCAAATGACTTCTTCCTCTGAGGCCATTTAAAAAGCATGATATACAAGGATAAAAATTACTCCAATCTAAATGAGTTAAAAATTTTATTTCTGCAGAATGCAATAAAATTTCAATTTACCAGTAAGCCAATGTAAGAAGACAATTTTATGAATGTCTGGTTTATTGTCTAGCAGTCAATGGAGGAATATTTGAAAATTTTCTTAAATCTTAAGTTTATTTCCAACATATTAATTATTGTAATAATATCAATAATTTATTGAAGCATATAAATATTATAAATGTCATAAGTTCTTGAAATTTGTTACTCTAGTTTAGTTTAATTTAACTTAATACGTTTGTATAAATACAACTTTATTCTTTTCACTGTACGATTTTTTGATAATAATAAAGCACTAAATTTAAAAATGACAACGTTATGTCACGCTAACTGGTATTTTTATTGTTGTTCATAAATATGAGGCGATAATAATGTAACAATTTTTAAAAATATATTAGCATCTAACTAGCAAACGGGTTAACCAAAAATCTAAAGTTTTTACCATGGACGTAGATTTGCATGCTCTTCAATAAACTTCAATATAATTTTTCTCTAAAGTAATTAGGGGAGCCAATAATTGACCCCATTAAAAATTCCATGGGATTTCCTATGTACCGCCCAGCGATGCATCACCCGGTATATTAGATTCGCAGTAAATACAAAATATTTGGACCACTTTTTAAAGTTTTTCTAATTTCGTTTTATGTCTTTGTCTTTCCTTTACATTCGAAATAATGCGTTTAGTGGTTTTTTTTTACTTTTATTTTAAATAATAAAGTGTTTTTTTCAAACCTTAAAGATACTTTAACAGGCTACTATTTCTGTACATATTTTTATAATTAATAGTCTGTAGAGACGTGTGATATTGTGTGTAAATGTGTTAGATTTTTGTGTATGCAAGTTATAACAATGAGAAAGCTATTTACCTTGTAGGAACCAAATAAATATATTTCTTACCTTATTGTACAAAAACATTCTTGATTTAATTTAAATCCTTATTAAGTAAATAAATAAGCCAAATTTTAAAAGTAAAAATATCAAGAAACGCACATGATTGAAATTTAGTCATTAGGTTATAAAAGATCTGCTTCATTTATTACATTCAGTTAGTTCTGATTCTTGTCTACGCATAAAATGACTCGTTTAGGCGGTGACTAACGTCGTAGAATGTACTAGATGATACTGGCAAGAAAAACTGTCCCAAGTGTCCTTCGCCGATTTTGATGAAACTGCAACATGTTGTAGTACATCAAAAAATAAGAGACACGTATTTTTTTTTATTGGCCATTTAACACTTTTAAGGGTAGAAATGCCCCTGAAATCCACCCTTAATTTTTTTCAAATATCTTGAGAACAAATTAAGATAACCTTACGAAATCAAAACCATTATTTTACTTATCGAAAAGTCTATCACCCTCTGTTCATTTTTGTCAAGATATTTGAAAAAACAATTTTAAGGGTAGATTTCAGGGGTGCATTTTACCCTGTGTTTCTTATTTTTTGACGTATTGCAGCATATTACAGTTTTATCAAAAGACCTGAAGTGCCCAAAATTAGCTCTGTTACGTTTTCAAATGGCTAACCTGTATTTTTTTTAAACAAACATTTTAATAAAAACCAACTTAAGCTTAGTATAGTAAAATAAGTCAAGCTAGTTGCGCACTTCTAGCTGCTGTGTTTATTTCTCAGGACAAAAACCTGGAGGAGATACTCCAAAGGGACATGTCCGTAGTTTGGATCACAACACCAGCTGCAAATTTAGTTTCAATATTAGTTGACTTATGCCTGTACATAAAAGAAGAGTATTTGCTTCCCTTTTACCGTCCTTTAAAATTTCCGTTTATCCTTTTACACTACTGTCTCAGACATAAGTTACACTAATATTAATCTGAGGTATGTTTTTTTGTATACTTTTTATAGTAGCTACTTAGACACTATAATACTTTGCAACTATTGTTACCATTTTACTTTCAGAAAATAAAAACCCTATGTTTGCTTATTTTATTTAGCTAAAATGATACATTACGAGGGCGGTCCGATAAGTACCTAGCCTACAAAAGAAAAACGAAAATTTTGGAAAAGTGGCGATTTATTTCTCAAGTCTCCTTTACCTCGATACACTTGACCCAGCGATGCTCCAAGTTTTTTAACCCGTCTGCAAAATAAGTTTTCCCGAGGTCTGCAAAGTAGGCTTCCGTGACAGCGATGACCTCCTCATACGACTCAAATTTCTGCTCGGCGAGTGACTTTTTCAAGTTTGGAAATAAAAAGAAGTCGCACGGGGCCAAATCGGGAGAATACGGTGGATGAGGCAGCAGTTCGTACCTCAATTCGACCAATTTGGCCGTAGCGATGGCGGAGGTGTGAGCTGGTGCTTTATCATGGTAGAAAAGCACTTTTTTCTTTGCCAAATGAGGCCGTTTTTTCTTCAATTCGGCGTCAAATCGGCCCAATAATTCGGCATAGTAAAGCCCTGTGACCGTTTTGCCCTTCTCCAGGTAGACGCTGTAGATCACACCTTGTGAATCCCAGAAAACCGTGGCCATCACCTTTCCGGCTGATGGGACAGTCTTTGCCTTCTTCGGAGCGCTTAAAAAGCGTCAAACACTGCTCTAAAGTGATCTCACGGTTGCGTTTTTTATCCGGGGTGAGCAAACGCGGCACCCATCGCGCCGACAGCTTTCTCATGCCCAAAATTGTATGCAGGATATGACCCAAGCGGTCTTTTAAGGTGCCTACTGTCTCAGTAATCTCGCGCACCTTCAATCGAGGGTCTGCCAATACGAGATCGTAGATTTTCGTCCCATTATCCTCCGTGGTAGCCGTTTTCAGAGCACCTGGGCGTGGCTCATCAAAAACCGACGTGCGGCCACGTTGAAACTTGTTAAAGCAATTTTTGACGGTCGCCATCGAAAGAGAAGAGTCACCGTACACAGCATATAAGCGTTCTTTGATTTCACTGCGCGATTTTCCTTCCAAAAACAACAATCGAATCACCGACCGATACTATTCTTTTTTATTTTTCTAAAATCCACGCACACGTCTGCTTCCACACGCTGTCAAAATAAAACCACAAGTCCGATTCGACTGAAATTTTGACAATAGCCGTCTACGATGATGTTCTATACGATTGCGATAGTAGCGCCATCCGACGGTAAGGCTAAGTACTTATCGGACCGCCCTCGTATTTCAGCTAGAAGTGTGCACATGTTCTTAATCATTAATGAAATCGTGTAATCAGTTATAAAAATGGCAGTTGAACTGCTTTAAAATTGTACTTTTCTAGCTTTAAATGCACAAGCATTGTTACTCAAAGCATTTTCAATACATATTAATTAAATATCGAGGAGAAAAAAAGACCCATGAGGACCTTTTATTAAACCTGAAACATTATAGGCTCCTAACTTTTATCATAATCTGAAACCAAAGCTTTCATCCCTCATTTATGTACAGACGTCAAAGTGTCGGTATTTTTATTGAAATCTATATTTCTTACCGAATAAAGACCACTACTTGTTAATTACATACATACATAATGATTATTAAAACACGTTAGCAAATAAAACTAGCAAATATAAAACCAATCTTCCTTTTAACTAAACCTGTGATTTTTTTACAAATTAGATATAGATTTATTATTAAGATGTAAATAGTTCTTAACACTTTTTATACATGTTAAAATAAATTGTATTAGCAATTATTGGATGTTTTATTTTTTTCTCTTTGACTATTTGTCAATTATTTAGATAAACCAAATTTTAATATGTATATGTTATTAGGTATAATATCATAAATTCACACATATAAGAAATATGCATTTTAAAGTAAAAACAAAATGTTATTCTAGTTTCTGCTCTTTATTTTCTTGTTAATGAAGGTAATACATTTTAGAAATATATTTGGGTTTATATAAGGTATAATATTAACCTTATAAACATTACTTATAGAGCTTTTTCGTAAGATAGCTACCGTTAAGAAAAGAAAACGGCAGTTAAAAATAAATAAAAACCAGACGATAGTAAACCCTAGAAGTTTAAAAAAACTTCTTTTGTAAGCTGGTATCTCTTTGGTTACTATATTGTGCTTTGTCGCTCATAAATTATAATTGTTTAATTAGAAAAAAATTACCCAAAATCTTAGCCTTTGCATATAAAATAAAATTAAGTTCCATGACTTATGACGAGTCATAATATTACAAATTGTTACAATGTAAAAAAAATGTATCATACGTTAGTAAATTATGACAATTTAACTGTATATTCGGTAATTTTTTTCCTAGTAAAAATAATGTTTTAAAATAAATGCCACGTTAGTCTTGCAAAACAGAAACATTTTTTTAACGTGGAACGTGGTGTGTTAAATTGGGATAAAAAATAAACAAAGATCACCCATTTAATCTTATTCATATACAGGGTGTTTCTAAAGAATACGGAACATTTTAGGACGTGATTCCTTGTTCAAAATAAAGGGTAGTTTGCTTTATAAACATGGGGTCAAAAGACAACCTCATGGCGGTACAAAAATGGCAAAGAAATAACGTTTTTATTTTTTATCCTAAAAACGAAATGCTAGAATAATGTAATTGTAAGAAAATAATGAAATTATAAGAATACATCGTTCTTTCTGACCAAATTTAAACAGAGACTTACGCAATCACCTCAAAAAAAAAAATATGAATAGCCTGATGTTGTATTTAGAAACTTTTTAACTACTGTATTTTTTTCGTTAAACTTACCGATTTAAAATAAAAGGTAAATCATAACGTGTCAGAAGAGAGAAATTTATTTTATAAAAATCTATTTTTTTGCTATCACCTATTAAGGCAATTGTTGTCTGTTTTAAGATAAAAATGAAGACATTTTTATTAGAAGCGTTTTAAATATTTAAAAATTGCAAGCATAGTAACTTATAGTGAGTCATAGGAGTATAAATTGAGGAAATGTAAAAACTCTGGATCAAATGTTGGTAAATTATGACAATTTAACTGGTAATAATTAAAAGGAATTTAAAGTCTATCCTCAAAAAAATGATGTAAGAAAATAAATACGATGGCAGGCTTGCAAGACATGGATATTCCTACCTATATTTGTGGAAATAAGGTTGTGTAAAATTGGGGTGGAGATTAAACAAAGTTTAAGGTGACAAATATACTTGTTAATAACTTATTCATTCACATAAAACTTGAGTTGAGCTAGAGCTGATATTAGAAGCTTTTAAAGTTCATAAACTTCATAATTATGTAATTATGATAACCAATATCATCCTCTAAAGAATAACATTCATTTACTTTAAACATTTTTAATTTTGCGGTGAGTTTTTAAATTAACTCTCATATATTATTTTACTCTGGCATAATATTGTTTCTTTTTATAGTTTTTGTATTGTCTGTACTTAAAATATCGCAAGTTATACTTCGAAACTTCCTACACAGCACAAAAATGTATTTGTTTTTCATAAAATTACATTGTTGGTTTAAATATTTGTATTTTCTATAGCTTTAATAAATTAGGAATATCTGTTTGCTGATTAGTATTTAATAACGCCTTATTTGGGTTTTCCTTTTTATCTAAGACTAACCCTATGTTATGGGTTATATGTGTGGTTTTTGGAAACCTTTAATTGAAATAATATTTTTCCAAAACTGTATTACATTCGTTTTATTGTCTTAATAGGTTTCTGTACTATTATTACGGCTTTGGTTTTGGTCGCTTTTAGGCTTTCTTAATATTAGGCCAAATTAATTATATACGCATCATAGAATAAAAAAACATAATTTTTATTTTTTTAGGATCATGCAAACAATCAATCATCTCCAATACAAGCCCAGCAGTCTGAAAATCCATATAAAGTATTGGTTGAAAAGTATGAGGCATTGGTAGGAGTTCACACAACGCGAATGCGACCAACCAAATGTCCATCACTTCAAGAGGAAATGCAAATATCTGGTGATTTTATCACTACAAGCACTAAAGATACGGATGAAGAGAGTGGTCACGGTGATAGTCTACAAACTGCAAAACAACATAAGCAAACCAGAAAAACGTTTTCGACCCCGACAGACTTTTCTGAAGCAGAAACCAGTTCTTCTGGCTACGCAGATGAAACTAGCAATAAAGGAACTCAAACTGAGGGTAGTGTTGGTTCGTTCTTGTGCACAATTGCCGATGGTGAAGATTGCAAATTCAGTATTTATGATGACGCCAGTCCTTTCGACTCCAGGTTCCGAGACCGACCAGAATATAGAGATTTGTTTAAGGAGATATTTAGGGTATTAAAGAAAGCTGCTGAAAATAAAGCAGAAGGGGAAGACTTGCCTCTTCTTGATGACAACACTAAGGCGGCGCCAGCAGTACCTCCTGTTACACCAATGAATGATCAACTACCAGAATTTCCTGATGATGATACTCAAAGTATTATGTCTTCGACCATGTCGGAATTGTCGACGCAAAACGAAGCAACAACTATTGTCGAGAGCATTATTCAATCACAGAACCAACCTATTCCAGAGGCTGAACCCACTGGCAGCGAACCTACGAAACAGGAATGTGTACTTAGACCACTGGTTCGTCAGCCTCTGGAATATTTGTCTGTTGAAGTACGGAAACGTTCCTCGTCAAGACGCAAAAATAAATATGCTGATCGATCTGACTCACCAGTTACCCACATTATTGGTAGCCCAAAAATAACTTATTCAAGTCGTCCAAATTCTGGAAGAAGGCGAAAGGACATTAAACAAGGCAATCCTGCTGATGAAAATAACTGGAACGGAAATACATTACAATTTTGGGCTACAAATAGAAACGTTCCTTCGCCAACTCCTAGTCAAGGCAGTGGAAAGGGATATTTTGAATTTAAACCAAGCCCTGCAACTCATGATTTACACAAATTAAAGAAATTGGATCTGTCATATGCTGAAGTACTTAGAAATGCCGACCATAAAAAGCGGGAACTCTATAGACAGAGAAGAAAATAAATCCTTAACATATATCATTTAGCTTTCTGGTACAAAACAGTCGCGATGTCTATTTGGTTAACTTTTAGATCGGTATACAAAGAGTCCTAGAAGTATCAACATTGGGAGAATAATTAGAGCTAAAACAACATTATAAATTAATATACACTTTAGCTTATTAGAACCTGCTGCGATTTTCCGCTAAATATTTACCCTTTGGTATATTACGGATACGGATAATTTACAAAAACGCATTCTAGAAGCATATATTTGTGCAAGCATATGCGGGAAAAAAGAACTTATGGTGTTATTTTGACATCTCTCATATGCTCCCAAAATATAGACACATACTTCTTGTAGATTTATTTTGCTGAAATGGCTAATATTAAGGATGACCTTCCCTCAAAGCAAATAAAAGACACTACAAATAACGAAAAGGAAAACTTTCAAAGTTAGGTATAACCAAATACACATAGATATTTGTACCAGACGGTTTAATAGTAGATTTTGTTTTATTTTTATTGTAATTATTTGAGTCGAGTCTGATATTAAGTTGAGTATATGTACATAATAACTTTAATTTGTGAATTTTGTTGCGTAGGTGTCATTTTTGTGTTAAAGTTTTTGTTTTATTTTATTATTTTATCATTCACAAAAGAAAAATCGCAAACTCATGGTTTATTCTCAAACCTATATTATGTGCCAATTCTAATTAAAAATAATCACAAATAGCTAGATAATTAAGGTGTTTAACGTTTAAACTTTAATGTAAGGTATTTTATTCGTAGTGGTTCAGAATGATTTAATTAAATTATCCTGATTCTTAAATGAAATAATGCCATCAATGTAAATTTTCAGAATTTTAAGAAAGTAACTTTTGATTTTTGCAAAATCTTTTTTATTGGATTTAAATATTTTAGCTGCAATCTACTGAATAATGTCCTTAGTGAAACTTTAAAAGTAAAGGATATTATTTCAAAATAAAACCGTGAAAGTTTTGGTACCAACGACAAGCTAATACCCCTTCCAATTAAAATTATTAAATGTATTTTAAGTTACTGGTTTTAGGAATATTAATGCCTTTTTTTAAACTAAAGCTAAAATATTCAGTGCATTCCAGTTTTATTTTTAGAGGTTATATTCCTGTGGCAAAATTTACTTGCTTTGGGTTATCCGCTTCCCTTACCAACACACACGACAAAAATGTTTAATGAATAAGGGGGTCAAGTTATACCTTATTGACTAACCAGAACTAACTAAAATGGTCTTTAGTTTCTCAAAGTCAGTTTAGTCAGTAGTTTTCGAGAAAATGTACCCTAACTGCCAGGGTTCCTACCCGGTGGCTCACCACCTTATCTTTTTATTGTTAAAGTTAAGTTCGTTTTCAGCTAAACCTGAATGTAAAAAAACACTAAATTCGTCCAACAATGCAGATTTATGAGATATACCTACGGATTAAATTTTGTTTTGATATTTTAAACAATAAAGAAGTTATAGAAGTCAAACACCGACTAGGGTATATAGAATGTATTTTCTTTCAAAAAATAACCTATTTGGAAAAACTGAAAAACCAGTAAAAGAAAATTTTAAACTCTTTACATCTGAAATTTTTGACATTTATGTTGGTGGCGAAAGGGGATAACTCTAAATAAGTAAATTTTGACACAAAAATGTACCTTCCAAAAATAAAAAATGACATGTTTTAAGATTTTTATAAGTGTACAAATAACGGAATTATATGGGGTGGCTCATTTTAATTGAAATTTACTGTATAACGTATTAATATTTCGGCAAGATTTTTCAGGAAGAAGAAAGTTTATCTTTTAAAGGTGCTCACATAGAAAAAAACAATATATCAACTCAAGAGATGTACTTTCCCACTAGTTTTAAAAGTCTCAGAAGCAGTTAATTTAAATGGAAAATAAGCAGAAACATTGAATTTAAATTAAAAATCGTTGTATGCTGCGTAACTAAGTTATGATATGTTTGTGCATATTATAATTAAGTTTAGATTTTTCTTTATACTGGCATTATCATGATAAATACCACTTGTTTCTTATGTGCTTTTCTTTCACGTTTGACGTTCGATAACCTACTTTTAAGAGGATGCCGTAGCACGTTAAATTAGCTAAAACGCGATTCGCTGCCGTTTTTAAATATTTGTTTTGAGAAAAAGTTGTACATAGAAAAGTTTCTTAAAATGATCCGAAGATTATCGGAAAGTTAATTGATTTTTGGTAATGGTAATAATTTAACACATTAAATTTCCCTAAATTACAAAACCGTAAAAATAACTAACTTTCCGATAATCTTTGGATCATTTTAAGAAACTTTTCAATATACAACTTTTTTCTCAAACAAATATTTAAAAACAGCAGCGAATCGCGTTTTAGCTCATTTAACGTGCTACGGCATCCCCTTAAAATGCCTAAACTGTTTTTGGAACAGTATAATAAAAAATAATCTAATAAAAGCGTGTTAAAAAAATATCGTTCATAAACAGCTTTGTCTCATAATCTCTGGACGACTTAGAAAATGTACTATTTTAATTTTAAGTATTTAATAATAAATAAAAATCAGAAAATTTTTATTTGTCTGTGTTAAATCGGCTATGCCTGCATAATAATAAAATTATGAAATTAAATCGTTAAAAATTCTATGATTGTATAGCTTTTAATATTTTGTGTGTATAATTCACCCGTATTTAAATTTAAATTTACCAAAATAATATTCCCAATGTTAGCCCATTTATTATCTAAAAATACAGAGACCCTTTTTTCTGTATTATTACATTTAATGAGGCGTAAAGCAACCGTTATAATGTGTATTTAATAGTAAAAGTTGAAGTAAAGTAAATTTAAAAGGGATTTAAACATCGGGTGAACCTATTTACTCTCTTAAATGCGAAATATTTAAATATAACTGCCCAATGTATCTTTTAAATTTGACGTTTTTTTAAATGGACATTCCAGTAATTTATTAAAAATATAGTGGTTGAATGTAAATGTTAGTGTTTTTACTATTATAATAGGAAATATTTGTGATTAAATATTTTACAGATCGTAATTGTTGTTTTATTTTCCTTTATAAACAGTGTTATTTGGTGTTTTAAAAAATGGTAACTAATATCATAACCCAAGCAGCAAGCTGACGTCATTTTTGGTCATAAGACGTCATCAGACAAAATTTAGGACGTCATTTTACGTCGTTAAAGCGACGTCTTTTCGACCCGCCGGAAAAATTTTGTGAAATTTTTATGATTCGTGTCAACATTCAACCGAAATATCATAGGACAGAAAAATACGATTCATAATTTTACAAAATTGAAATAGAAAAAAACTCTACCGATAGATGGCATAATAGACAATAAACTACTACGTTTATTCAACATCTCCGCTTCCTATAGGATTTTTTTGGTTATCGCCTACACCGTACCAATGAGACCAAAATAGTTTAAGACCGGTTGGTGATCTCTATTAGCTTTCAAAGAAATATATTCGGTTAGTGTAAAAATCTGCATCTCCATGTTGGACAGTGCCCCGAGAGATGCGACCTTGTAGTGTGCAAGGAAATTGCAAGCAACAAAGAGTTTTTTCTTTTTAATTTTTAAATAAAATATAGTTTTATTTTAGCTTTAAAAAAAAGTATATGCCCCAATTTTTTAACCGAGTTAAATAAAATTTGGCACTTTTATTAACTGTAATAATAATAAGCTTTACCTAGATTAGGATTATTGAGTCCAGTGGCGTCTCAGTGTCCACCACAGCAAATATTATTGAGAAAAAGAGTACGCTACTGACTTTTTTTAAGTTTTTTTTTTCAATTAAGAAATTAAAAATGTAACTAAAAAGTTATTAGTATTTTAAATTTACTTCGTATGGAGCTTTGTTTTTGAGAAAAAAAATAGGCCACTTTAATTTATTCTAAAAAGAACAAGTAGACAACATGGTAAAAAGCAATAAAAGTTAAAAAATAGGTAGCTTGCCTTAATATAAATGAGCAATCGTGTATTTTATCGGAAATCGTCATTTTCCTTATTTACAAAGGTCAAAATTGTTTATTTTTTATTTTCGATTCTATTTTAGCTGGTACTACTTGGTATCAGCTGAAGTGGCTTTATTTTTTTTCTTAAAAACAATGCGAGATACGAAAAAAATACAGGAGATTTTTAATTTCTTGATCGAAAAAAAAGATATAAATTTTATAAAAAGTGGCGTACTTTTTTCTTAACAATATTGGCTGTGGAGCCCTCTGAGACACTAGGGTGTCCTTTATTTCCCAAATATTTTTTTTAGCGATCGCCCCCGAACTTTTAGTTAATAGCCTAAAAAAATATATTCAATGTAAAAATGCTCTAAATTCCTGATTTAAACCGTGCCTAAATCATGTTGCTTTTCCCTTTAAATAACATGGGATTTTTAGACTTTTTTCTTTTTATTTTTTTCTCGGACACAAATTAATTAAAAAATCTACTTATCGCATATTTTGTTGGAAAATTTAACGCCCTACAAAAAGTTCTTCTATGAATTTTCGATTAAGTTACTCCTTTAAGAGTTATTTAGCGTCAAACGTTGAGATAAGATTGAGTTGTGGCCATCCTCGGGAATTTTATAGTAAACCAGCATTTTTAAATAAAACACTCTTGTATATTACATTATCCTTAAATAGATATTTTAAAGAGCTTTTAGAAAATAATACATTTCATATGTCTATCTCTTATAGTTTTGGAAATATGGCCATTCAAATCTAAACAATTGTAGATATAGTGTTTAATTTTTTCTTCGACACTAACTTAGTGCTTATAGCTCAGAGCTGAAGATATAATTGAAATTGAACATAATTTTCAGATTTGAATGGCCATATTTTTAAAACTATAAGAGATAGACATATCAAATGTAGTATTTTCTTAAAGCTCTTTAAAATATCTATTTAATGATGATGTAATATACAAAGTGTTTTATTTAAAAAATGCCGTTTTACTATTAAATTCCCAAAGATGGCCACAACTCAATCTTATCTCAACATTTGACCCTAAATAACTCTTAGAGTGACTGAATCGAAAATTCGTAAGAGAACTTTTTTGTAGAGTGTTAACTTTCCCATCAGAATATGCAATAAGTAGATTTCTTCCATCTATTTTTGTCAAAGAAAAAAATAAGAGGAAAAAGTCAAAAAATCCCATGTTAATTAAATGGGAAAAGCAACATGATTTCGGCACGATTTAAATCAAGAATTAAAAGAGCATTTTTACATTGAATATATTTTTTAGGCTATAAACTAAAAGTTCAGGGAGCGATCGCAAAAAAACCGATTTGGGAAATAACGGACAACCTACTGAGACGTCACTGGACCCATTAATGTTGGGTAGTGCTTTACAAACGCATTATTACATTAAATAGGTGTGCCAAATTTTATCCAAATCGGGTGAAGCGTTTAAAGCGTTTTTAGGAAATTTTAAAAATACCGATTGTTTTATTAAAAATTTTAACGCCCTGTATCTCAGAAATGAAGCAAGTCCAAACATAGGTTCACAGAAACTTTTTCATAAGAGACATATAGTCGAGGCAATAAAGCACTAAAAAGTCCAAAAGTTTGAAGTTTTTTAGAACAGAGTCAGATTTGCATTCGCTTTGCAAAAAAAATGTAAAATTTGTACCTAATTTTTATCTTATACAAACCGGAAGTTGCATTGCTGCAGCCAAAAATGTATTCAAAAAATGTTTTTTTTTTAACGCCCTTTATAAAATTTATTAACTTTGTAAATAAGAGTCGTAACTGGCCCAAGTCGGATTTTACGAATAAAACGATCATCCGAGCACCTGATGCATCAGAACCTGGCCCTGAACGATATGGGTTTTTTGGCGCTCTATCTAAATTTCACGTCGAAAACTACCCTTCCAACACCTGGTGAGTTTTTGCAGTTGTGCCTGTAAAACCTTCAGAGACGGCGTTCAAGATCAGGTTGCGTTGTACCAGGTCGGGAAGTCATTATCGACATGAAATTAGGATACACGAATTTTGGTTGGATGGTTTAGCGTCTGTCAGGAAAAGCCACGGAGATGACGTTCGGGGCTAGATTCCGGTGCACCCCAGATGTTCAGGGGTCCTTTTCGACATGGAATTCGAAATCAGCGTTCCACAAAACGCCTCCACAATGATTTTCGGCTTATTTTGTCACTCTTGTCAAAAAATTCTCGAAGATGACGTCCGCGTTTCAGTTAGGGCGCACCAGGTGTCCTAGAGGTGTTCGCCAATTCCATATTTAAATTCAGTGACCCAAAAACCCGGGCGCCGAGTTTTATCTTCTTCCCTGCATGAATTTTTTAACAGTCCCACTGTGATGACGTTTGTCTGCGTACCTGAGTTCCAGGTATTCGGGGTAGTTTGAACATCATAGTCGTAATCAGCGACTTCCAGAACCCCTGGGTACCTGACTAGGACCAGTTCTGACTCGTATTTACAAAGTTATTAAAATTTCTAATGGGCATTTTTAAAAAATCATTTGTTGAATACAATATTTGCCTGCCCTAAAAAATCCAAACTTTTGTACTTCATTGCCTTGAATAATCAGAAATTATCCTTTTTAAGTTTCGTACCGTAGTTAAGAAACACTCTGTATATGTGCCGAGTTAACGTATTAAGACACAGTTTTGTCTGTTACAAGAAATCGGCAACTCTACTGCTTATTTCACGAATTAAGCAAAATTATGCAGAATACATAAAATCGGAAATTATACAAATTCGTCGTAACATATCACCATTCTTCACAATTGCAGGTAAATAACCTTATGGTGGAATTTTAAGAACAGCCGATTATAAAAGTTCTTTTAGGGGCTTGAAAATGTTGACCTTTCAAACCTTATTTATTTTTAAAAATTGCCCTAGAGCGAATGCAGATAAGGTTAGAATAATAATACACTACCTGTGTAACACCTAACAAAAGAAAAGTTAACAATTTATTTTCTCCAAACCGTTGCAATAAAAATATGTTAACCATCATGCAACAGGAGTGGTAAAGAAGCGCCTACCTAATATTTGTAAACTTTTTGATGTTGAAGAGATTTTTACCTCTTTGTTAAAATTAATTATTTCTACTAGGCATTATAAACAGGAATAATAAATTAAGAATTTTTTATTGCTTAATTAAATCCAAAAAGTAACCAACCTGTTAGCGCGCTTCTTTGACGCCAAAAGCTGACAAGCTCTGAATCACCGGCGAATCATTTGCCAAGCTCTTGAAATGACGTAAATTCCGTCCACGTCCGCGCTATGTGGCGGGGTATGCGACGTGAAGCGGCACGGCGAATTGTTGCAAGTCTAGACGCGGCTTTACCTACCGATGTTTTTAATTTACAGTGTATCCCAGGATAGGTGTTACAAGAGGACAAATGAACCAAAAATTTTTAGGAAAAGGGGCCGCATAGTCCAAAACTAATAAATACAAAATTTTACTTCAATTAGTATTATACGGGGCGAATTATAACTAAAATGATGAAAATGCCCAAGAATGCCCCATCCACCGTACTCTGCCAGATTTGGCCCCCAGCGATTATTGGCTGTTCTCGGATCTTAAAAGGATGCTCCAGGGAAGAGATTTGGATCGAATGATGAGGTCATCGCCGAAACTGAGGCATATTTTGAAGGGAAAGATAAATCGTTCTACAAACATGGTATCGAAAAGTTAGAGAAGCGTTGGACTGACTGTATCGCCTTAAAGGAGACTATATTGATGAATAAATTCAGATTATGTCAAAATATTGTTGTTTTATTAGCTATCCTACGGACTTATTGAGCGATGTGTATTAACTACTTTTATTTTTTTAAATAGAACAACATTGTGTAAATAATGTTGCAGAGAATTGAATTTTATGTCAAAATTTAAAGTTAAAGCATGAGAGTAACAAAAAAGTAATTGTAATTTTTTTACATTACGCATTAGAACTTAAATAATAGGCAAGAAAAAGCAAAATTTAAAAATTTATTTTTTTAATATTCCCTGCCCTAACCCAAGTGTTTTAAAAACTGTTAATGCATAATGTAAAAATTGACAAATATATTTTGTTTACTTTATTTCTTTAACTTTTAAATTTTGACATAAAATTTAATTCTCCACAACATTTACTTTACAACAATTTTGTTCTATTTTTAAAAATAAAGGTACTTTACTCTTAATCATTTTTTCATTTTTTTAACACGCTTTTTATATTAACTTGGGTTGTAACTATCCATCTATCTATCTATCTATCTATGTAACGGAATCTTTGAGCCTAATTTTTACCAACTTCCAGCTATTCGATTTCTTTGAAACTTTGCACACGTATCAAGGACCCATGACAATGCAATAATCTGCAAACAGTATCCCGTTATCCTGGTTAGGATCGCCAGGATAAAAAAAATTCCTTTATATTATAAAAACAACACCTGTGTTGCCATCTTTTAGCAACATCCCAAACTTTTCTCAGGAACTTTAAAGAAAACACGCTTTTATTAGCTACTCTTGACAAAATGGCGAAGGAATTTTTAGTGAATAAACTGGAGCATTTTTACATACATACATACATACATACATACATGCATATCGAACTAAAAATGAAAAATAAATAATAGTTTAAAAAACTAAAAAACACGCTTTTATATGCAACCGAACTAAAAATTAGAAAATAATTTTTCATTAAAAAAGATTGTCACTTCAGAGTAAAAAGCGTGGGGTGCATTTTACTA
Organism: Listronotus bonariensis; assembly: GCA_014170235.1. Classification (NCBI taxonomy): domain Eukaryota; kingdom Metazoa; phylum Arthropoda; class Insecta; order Coleoptera; family Curculionidae; genus Listronotus; species Listronotus bonariensis. The sequence goes on from JACEGR010002824.1 coordinate 76,959, forward strand.
TTTTTTCATAACTTTTCCCTCATAGATATTGGCAAATATAATAATTATAACATTTAATATATTAAGCACCCCACGCTTTTTACTCTGAAGTGACAATCTTTTTTAATGAAAAATTATTTTCTAATTTTTAGTTCGGTTGCATATAAAAGCGTGTTTTTAGTTTTTAAACTACTAGCCTTAAACTTGTACCTCGCCGTGTATACTAGCAATCGAGTAAAAATTTGTATATTATCAGTTTTTGGACCATGCGAGCCAGTTTTCTCCCAAAAGAACGTTTTAAAATTCTAAAAATTTTTTGGTTCATTTGTCTCTCACTTGTAACACCTATTCTGGGACACACTGTTCAGTGAGGTCACGTGTGAGTTGAAACAAATTCATTTAAAATTAAGTGAGTCTGGTTGTTTTTCGAAAAACTAGCTTGAAACGTCAATTTTAATTTTTAACTTCGGTTTTTAAGGTAAATTTATACGTGTCCAAGATAAAGAAGGTCTGAGTATGGGTATATTGAAAATGGTAAGTAACTATATCGGATGAGAACAAAGTTGAGGTTTTTGTAGACGGTATTTAAGAAATGTAAGGTTGGTAAGGGTTCCTGTTAAGGTATGTGATATTTAGTAGCTTATTAATTAGTAATGTTGCACTTACTGTCTCCTGAGAAGTACAGGTTTGTTTTAAAGTTAAACGAAAATATAGGGACACATCCTTGAATTTGAAAAAAATTGTATTTAAAATATCAGGACCGTATTTTAAAATATACCTTAGCAATGCTAGGATTTTTTAAGCTCTTGAGTTGTTAAAGAAAAGTAATTTAATCATTTAAAAATGCAGACTTTAATATTTTTAATAAATCACTAGAAAAACAGGTGCTTATTAAGGTTAAAACTTAATGTGTGATACATTATTGAATTTTTATTAAACTTTGAGAATTGAGAATAACAGGACCTTATTTAAAAAAATAAAGTTGAGTATGGTCCCACGAAAAAAAAACGTCGCGTTTGAAAAAAATACCATTGTTGGCTAAAGTAAAATAAAGCAATGCAATATGTTTTAAAATTCGATTTAAAATAAGACCAGGAAAAAACTAAACAATTTTTTTATTTCCGTTTTTTTCCGTATATCTCCGGAAATATTCTGAATTTTAAAACCTTTTAAGCAGCATATAATTAGGCACACAAAATCTCAATTTCCTTCCTTTTTGTTCTTATATTAGAATGTTAAATTATATTTTATAAAAAATGAACAAAGAATATAAGTTTAAATACTGTGTTATGGATGTGGCCACTGCCATAAAAGTGTGTGTTGTGCAAAGGACCAGCTCGGTTTTAATTTTTTAAACAGCCTACAAATAATACACCACATTATAAAAATTTGATTATATTCCTGACTTGCAACAAGAAAAAATAGCCAATGTCCCACCCACAAAAACTTATACTTCATGATATTTTCCTGTCCGGGCGTATGATGAACATGGGTTGGAACACCCACAAAACTATTTAAATTTACTTTAATCACAAAGTGGCCACACTACGCCGTAGTGACTCGTCCAAGATAGTTTTTCCAGTGTTGTGCCTTTCTAAGTCGAAAGAATGCGCGCGGTTTCATTCAAAAATGAGAAAAAACATTCCTCGAAACACTTTGGTTAAAACTAATTTTGGCGGCAACATTCAAATATTAGAAACTAATTTTATCAGTTCTAAACATTCCGCCCACCAAAATTTATTTTTTCTTCAATTACTCGTACCTAAAACAGTTATTTAAATTTACCTCTGTAAATTGCAACTAATGAGACATTTATCTTACTGTTGTATTAAAAAGTATAAATGGAGATTAAACACTTGGAAAGTATGCCCCCAATATGGTGAATTTACCAAAAGACATTCCGTTATAGGGACAACAAATATTTTCTTGCACCAGGACCTAAATACCTTAATAGTTATCATCCATCTCAAATACAGGGCATTGTGGTAACACAATCCAACATTCAGCAATGGTTTCTTGCAAATAGACTGTGTCTTAACATACAAAAAACTCAGCACATTAACTTTACGCTAAGACAGTCACAAACTCACAAGCCGTTTGACACTCGTAAAGAAGTTGTATTTCTTGGAGTTACACTTGACTCAGGACTGACTTGGGAAGCCCACGTTGACAATCTTTGTAAAAATTGTCGAGAGCATTTTTTTAATAAGGGGTCTATCTCGCTGTGTATCCTTGGATGTTGTACTCTGTGCTTACCACGGAAATTTTGCATCAAGGCTACCCCATGCTTTAATTGATGGGGACATTCAGCCCATGCTGCTAAAGTTTTTACATTGCAGAGGAGATGTGTTCGCATAATTGCTAATATTGGCTACCGGGAAAAATGTGGACCATATTTTATCAAATTGGGGCTTTTTACTCTTTTCCTGTTTATATATTTTCCAGTGCCTCATGTTTATTAAACAAAACATTTACTTGTATCAAAACAATCAACAAATCCATAATTATAATACTCGTAACAGTCAGGATTTAATCCACGACTTTCATAGACTTGGAAGATCTAGGGGTGGCACCAATTACTTCTGTATAACATACTTTAATGCGCTTCCGCAGCGCATTAGATGTTTAAACGACAAGATTTTTAGAAGCACTATTAAAAAATACCTTTTAAAACATGCCTTTTTTCTGTGAATGAACACCTGAGCAGCGGCTTTATTTTTTAGTTAATTTAAATTTTGACTTAAAGAGGTAAAAAAGACTAAATTATTTCAGGACTCTTATGACGGCTAAACTTTAGTAAAACATTATTGTTTTAGTTTGAATACTTTTTTAATAATTGTGATTGACTGTCAGTAATATTGTGATGTAACTGTATTTTTATTTTTATTTTATTGAGTATAATGTTTAGGAACATTTTAGAATATTTTTTAAATGTTTCTTGTCTAATTAATGTAAATTGACGTGTAAAACACTTATGTAGTGTAATTACCACCAATAAATAAATAAGTCACCTCAGAAACGGCACTGATAATACCTAGTGCATCTGTACAGGGTCCGTCACGACGAGTTGAGTCGACAAGTGTATAGGAAACGCCTAGGAATATTTTTCTGAAAATTTATATAGGAGGGTAACTGAAAGAGCTCTCTTCAACAAAAATTGGAAAAACGAAATATTTCTATCTTTATTAGGACACTCAAAAATGTTAGTTGGCTTTGGCATGAATGAATCAACAAAAAAACAGAAGCTATCGAGTTAATTAGGCACGCTAAAACTAACAAGTTTTTTCCACTTTATACGCAAACCGTTCACTTTAAATATAGGGTTGTAATTATAAAGTGCCCTTCTTTTGTAGCGTAGAATCCATTGGTGAAGAAAAAAATAAGGTTGACATTTAAAAAAATTAAGTTTTTGTGTTTTCAAAATATCAGAATACGGTGTTAATTTTTGGGCACCTTGTATATTTTTTCTTGACAATTTTCATGTGAGTGGTAAGATATGGATCTTATTTATCCAAAGTCAGAAAATAGTTAGCCTATCTTGTTTGAATTTCAAGAAATTGTTATTTTTGTCTAAGGTTGCATCTGTCAAATATTTCGAAAAAACTGAAATTGCTGCAAAATGGCTAGATCTAGGTGTATGATGTTTTATACAAAGTTGTATTAAAATTTAACGTAGATTCCAAAAATTTAATAAAAAATAGGACATTCCATTTAAAATAACGAAGTTGATGTCTACTTCCGGTATAACCGGAAGCTGTCGAGAGTTGAAAATATTTTTGTTGAAGAGAGCTCTTTCAGTTACCCTCCTATATAAATTTTCAGAAAAATATTCCTAGGCGTTTCCTATATACTTGTCGACTCAACTCGTCGTGACGGACCCTGTACATACTTAGATTAGATAGATATCTGGTAAAACCTATTTTCGAGTCATACTTTAGATTACTTTTTATTGTATATATAGGCACCTTTTATACAGTCACATTTAGTAGACGCATAATATTTCTTTACAAGAATAAATATTCATTTGATAGGTTCGTCGTTCTAAGTGAACAGGATGTCCTATTTTTGTTTGTTTGTTTATGAGTGAAGTTACAAAGATGCGGTTTTCGCGACACCGTGCTACTTTTTTGTCAAACGAAATATGCCGCAAACAGATTTGTCCTAGCCCCTTAGTTTCTTCTCTACAGGGTGATTTTTAAAAATGTTGTATTTTCCGTTATCTCAGGTATCTGATAGCTGATCAAAAAGATAAAAACGGGCCCTTATAGAACTTTTTACGCAGAATACAGTGGCGTACTTGAAATTTTTCTCGGATTTACTTTCTCTGAGATATTAGCCAAAGTAACACTTTTAAATGGAACACCCCGTATATTTTTTCGTCATATTATTTGCCACACTGAGAGCCTACTTAAAATATAATATAGTCGAAACTTATTTTTATAAACAGCATGAAAACATGCAGGTATTTACATTTTAACATAGGCGGCTTTGGTTTAAATTAATGACAGTCAAATTAATCAACGTCAAATGCCTTCTCGCTCCAAAAAATAATATAAAATTAGTAGTTAAGTTTGTCTTTTAAGGCTAAGAACAATTCTAGCGTAAAATTGTTATTTTCATCTATTAGGTTGTCTTGTTAATAAATGTTTATATTACTAGATTATTAAATTAAAAGTCATGTTTCAATTTTATATTTTCCTATATTTAAATAAGGTGTAATAAAAAACACAGTTACGAGATGTACCATTATATCATAAAGTATATGATCAATTTGTAGCATGAATCGCTAATTACACCAATACATTCCAAGTCACTTTGCAGAACTATACAATTGATATTAAGCATTATAATGTAAAATATTAATTTATTATTAACTTTAAAAAAATCAAGATAAAAATGTGTTTACAAACAAAAACGAATTGTGTAAATAGAATAAAAAAAAACGTTTTTTTGGGAAGCAAAGTATATCGGTACCAGAGTTGGGTGGAATACTGAAATCCAAAATTCGTTATTCATGAATCCTATTTGACAACCAAAAAAAAAGAAAGTTTTTACCAGGACAAAAAACTCAAAATAGTCTTTGATGTATACTTACGGAATACTAACATTACAAGATTCAAATACCAGGATTCGAGTACCACATCTGAATAATGAAATATGAACACAAAGGAAGTATTCCAATACTGTAATTCAAAAACGTTATTCAGAATCCAGAACTAATACACAGATGTATTCAAATACTATTAGAATTCCAGCCACATGTATTCTGAATAGGATTCAGAATAAAGAGTATTTGAATACTACCCAACTTTAAGGCCCAGTTGTACAGGGTGTCCCATTTTGATTGTCCCTTATGGGAAACTTGGAAACCATAAGAGATATTAAAAATCTGATACCCCATCCTCGAGCTCTTTTTGGAGAAAACATTTATGGTAAAACAGATCATCGCTATCGCGAAGCGTTTCAGAGATACAGGGTGATTCTCGATTTTTTCACTTTTGAAAAGGCCCTGTAGCTTTGTTGTTATTACAGATACGAGAAAACTAATTGCACATTATAAAGACACTTTTTCCGTAGAATCCAGTGGCGTAGCCAAAAATTTTTGAGCTGTCATTTTTGACATATGACCCAAACATGTTTTTTTTTATTAGGGACACCCTATAAATGATTAGGTAATTAAATTGCTTGTTTTTTTCTGATTAAAATAATATATCATAGTAGGTGGTTTAATAAATTTTTTACGTCAAATATTGGAAAAATTATGATTTTAAAGACGCATTTTTTTATTTTAAAATTTAAAAATTTCCTACCACTTTATTTATAAATATATAAGTATGAAATTTTGGTAAATAATATATATGATGTAGAAGATTATTGATACGCATAATAAAATGATACACGGTGTCTCAAAAATTAAAATAATTTTTTTATTTTAAAATTTAAAAATTTCCTACAATTTTATTTATGAAAATAAAGGGATGAAATTTTGGTATTTGATAAATGTGATGGTGAGAAATATTATTATACATAAAAAATGATACAGGGTGTCTCAAAAAATTAAAATGATTTTTTTTTATTTTTAACTTTAAAAATTTCCTACAATTTTATTTATGAATATATAAGGATGAAATTATGGTGGATAATATATATGATAAGGAAGAATATTATTATATATATATAAATGATACAGTGTGTCCCAAAAATTAAAAATAATTATTTTTATGTTTAAATTTAAAAATTCATAGCGTCCTTATTTATGAATTTGAAGCAAAAATTTTGGTACTGTATTAGTATGATAATGTTGTATAAAAAAATAAAAATCAAAGTTATACAGGGTGTGTCAAAAATTTTCGATTTTTTTGGACTTAAATTTTTTTTTTTTTTTGTTTTTTTGCTCTATTGGTAAAGTTGACATGGAGAATTCATAAAAAATAAAAAAAAATAAAAACTCAAAAGTAAAAAAAAACTTGATAAATTTTTAAGTTTAATTAATATAACTTGTTTATTATTGTTGTTGTAAACTAATTTTTTGTTTTTTTTTCTACGGAAATGTCTCCTGAGCTAAGGGATGACAGATTCCTTTTAAAACAAAAATATAAAACAATTTAAAAACAGATAGAAGCCGCAATGCGTCTTTAAAATCATAATTTTTCCAATATTTGACGTAAAAATTTATTAAACCACCTACTATGATATATTATTTTAATCAGAAAAAAACAAGCAATTTAATTACCTAATCATTTATAGGGTGTCCCTAATAAAAAAAACATGTTTGGGTCATATGTCAAAAATGACAGCTCAAAAATTTTTTGGCTACGCCACTGGATTCTACGGAAAAAAGTGTCTTTATAATGTGCAATTAGTTTTCTGTATCTGTAATAACAACAAAGCTACAGGACCTTTTCAAAAAGTGAAAAATCGAGAATCACCCTGTATTCTGAAACGCTTCGCGATAGCGATGATCTGTTTTTACCATAAATGTTTTCTCCAAAAAAGAGCTCGAGGATGGGGTATCGGATTTTTAATATCTCTTATGGTTTCCAAGTTTCCCATAAGGGACAACCAAAATGGGACACCCTGTACAAAGCAGGTTTAAACTCAGTTCAACTGAACCAAGGTCAGGCCTTTGAACTTTCTGTAAAATCCCAATTTTTTTCAATTCCTTGACACCGACAGCAATATTAAGGTTTTACGGAAAGTTCAAAGGCCTCACCTCAGTACAGTTGAACTGAGTTTAAACCTGCTTTGGGCCTAAGCGGTACTAATAGTGGCGGAAATAAATATTTTGCTAACATTTTCTAAAGCAGCTCAGAAGTTGATTTTTTAAAGTCACCTAACAGACTAACATATCATTAAAAAATATTTAATGCAAACTAAAGAGGTCACAATACAGTACAAAATGATTGTAAAACAAGAACACTATACAGGGTGTCCGAGAAAATGTGGGAAATCTCTCGCACACGTATGGAACAGATGAAAATAACACGACAAGTTCCTATAAAATTTATTCCGTTTAAGCCCCCTGCGGAGATATGATCCCCTAAAGGAGGCAGCTAGAAATCGATTTTTCGTGAATAACTTTAAAGCGCTCTGTATAATTTGATAATATTTTAGTACGATGCATACTAGTAAAGACCTCTTAAAATAGTGCACTTGAAACTTATGTCGCTTCTTTAGTTTGCCAGGGACGGACTAGTTTTCGCACATTATTGATAATATTTTTACGCCCTGTATGGTGAAGACACATAAAATATGTTTTTGGGTAGTTTAAACCTTTTGCTAAAAAAAGGTACTCTTGTTTGACATCAATAAAATGAGCCGTTTTCGAGTAAAAAATTATTTTAACAATAAGAGTTTATTTTTGTTTAATAATACAATATTTTATTTTCGATGTAATTTGTAATTTTTGATTCAGTATTGAAGTCCTCTCGTAGCAGGTCAGGAATTTGTTGCAAATGTTGTTAAAATAATTTTTTACTCGAAAACGGCTCATTTTATCGATGTCAAACAAGAGTACCTTTTTTAGCAAAAGGTTTAAACTACCCAAAAACATATTTTTGTGTCTTCACCATACAGGGCGTAAAAAATATTATCAATAATGTGCGAAAACTAGTCCGTCCCTGGCAAACTAAAGAAGCGACATAAGTTTCAAGGGCACTATTTTAAGAGGTCTTTACTAGTATGCATCGTACTAAAATATTATCAAATTATACAGAGCGCTTTAAAAGTTATTCACGAAAAATCGATTTCTAGCTGCCTCCTTTAGGGGATCATATCTCCGCAGGGGGGCTTAAACGGAAAAATTTTATAGGAACTTGTCGTGTTATTTTCATCTGTTCCATACGTGTGCGAGAGATTTCCCACATTTTCCCGGATACCCTGTATAGTTAAATGGGATCAGCATTAAGCTAATTCTATAAATAGAAAATGATTTGACTTAACTGCACTTGAGATATACTGGCTTACAGAGCTACATTAACGGACCAATTGGAAATCACAGAATTGAGGAATATAATTGACATTTGAAAATTTAACACCTATAACAATTTTTATATTTTGTCATCTAAATAAATATTATATTCTATTAAAAAAAATGACTTGGGATGTTTTAGTCGTACTTGGAGATTCAAAACTTTATTTAATTAAATTTAAAATTTGAATTTTCTGTTAAATTACATTATATTAGTTTCATACATTAAAAAAAACATAATAACAAACATAAAACCTAAATACTACTTTCTCTGAAATAGTACCTTGTGAATGGTGCTTATATCTGGAACCAATTTGTTAGCTGCATTTAATTGGCTGGTTTTTCTGGATAATATTCTAAAAATAAAAATAATTTACATGTGAAGGTATAAAAATTATCAGTGATTATTCTATAATCAGGGGCGGATTGAGAGTGTTATTAATTTCCATGAACGTGTGTCTGTGTAAGTTGGCGTCATATGGAAAACTTTTTTATTATTAATCTTACGAAAAAAGTTATTTTGTCAGTCATCTACGAGGTTTGGCCAAAAATGGAATTATTGCTTAAAAGCTTCCTGTATTTTTTGTTAAAATTGCAAATTTTTATAATTAAAAATTACTTCTAAATATGCAAATTTGTTAATTCAAAAAAATGTTTTTTTTTTCTGCGAAAATCAAGAAAATTTAAGTTTGACTAATAAAGGCAAAATATCATTTAGAAAATATATTTAAAATAGCATTTTGAAGGACTTTATTAATGTTACAGGGGTAGCAAAAAGTTCTTGAAACTGATTTTGGAGTTATCAAAAATTAATTACTTTATCTCATAATTTGCTTTTCAAACACCTGCTTTGCTTAGATTCCTATACAACACAATTTTTTAGCTGTAAACGAATATGATTAAGGCGTTTTCGCCAAATTATGGAGTTCAAAAAATTTTGTATTATTGTTTTTATCGATTACAAACATTATTCTAAATATTTTGCTTGAAAATTAAAAACAAAGTTGGTTTACTCTTGGAGAAAGATCTTGTTTTTTGGTTTTTGCGAACCCTGTATAATTTTTTTTTTTTTGTGAATCATATTTTTTTACAAGCAAAGTAATTTGCTTTTCAAACACCTGCTTTGCTTAGATTTCTATATAACACAATTTTTTAGCTGTAAACGAATATGATTAAGGCGTTTTCGCCAAATTATGGAGTTCAAAAAATTTTTGTATTATTGTTTTTATCGATTACAAACATTATTCTAAATATTTTGCTTGAAAATTAAAAACAAAGTTGGTTTACTCTTGGAGAAAGATCTTGTTTTTTTGGTTTTTGCAAACCCTGTATAAAACATTTTTTTCTTTGTGAATCATATTTTTTTACAAGCAAATTTTTTTGTAAATAATGCCTTTTTTTTCGAAAAATTAATTTTTTTGTCCATTTGTAACACCATCCGTGGACAGTCTGTATATTAAAGTTTTTATTAAAATAATTTTTAATTGCCAAATACATAACCTGAAATCTAAAGTTTTTCTAAACACACTAATTCCAAAAATTTTTTAAACTTCCCATCTGGCTTCCAGATATTTTAATTTCGAACGACATTAATCTAATGAATGCTATTTACTCCTGCTTAAAAAAGATTAATCTAAATCTTTTTTTTCTACCTCTTCTAATTTTTTGAAATAAATGCATAACTTCCTTAAACCTAATTATAAATTACGTTTCTCCTTAATCTCTCCTTAAATGTCTTTTCTTTTAGGGGTCCTCTTTTTTGTCTTTCTAAAGTCGCTCAGACAGACCCCAGGGCGTGAAGAGAGTGTCCCCGTCTATTGGTGTAAATTAGGTTCTTTTTTCTATTTCTTAAACTTTTTACCATAAACTTTACTGATAATTTATTATTTCGTGGCTAAAACACTTAGCTTGTAAGGCGAGAATCAGATTAAAATAATAAAAATAATAAAATATTCTTATTTTTCCATCTTCCGGAGCTCTTATATTGACTCTTGTTGAAACACAGAATTAGATGTGTGTTTTATGATGAACTAACTCACAAACACATTGCTGACATAACTTATTCCGTCATTTAACCTATTATAATCATGGCTATAACATTAATTATCACTATTTTACGTACATTGGATTGTTCATAAATATGATGTAAAAACAAAACATGTTTGAAAATAAATCACTCCAACCCCAAATAACATTAGATTATTTAACCAAAATAAAGAGTATTGTTATTTTAAATACCCATTTTATCTGTTATCCTGTTTTTTTTCGGGCTTTTGGATTTCTTAAAGAAAGAATTTTGAAAATATACTTCTGACATATCCAAAAACACAGAAAAAATAACTAAAAATCAAATTTGTAACTTCCTAAAAGTACTTTAACCCTAAATGGTTAATTTATTTTTTAAAACTTTAAGACCAAGTAGACATTTCAGGTTTATAATTCCATGCTGTCATGATAGAAAATTTGAATAATTAAATTTTATATTTGTTTTTCTAGGATATATCAACAAATATCAATAATACTACATTCTTGGATTTCCATTGTCTTTATTTTTAAATGATACACTAAGTTTCGGATGGTAACTATCTCCAACCGTTTTTAAGTGTTTTATCACTTTTTTTTATCTTTGGACAAACCACGAAGGCTAAAAGCCTAAATACTAACTTACCATGGGTGTCTTAAGCGAGGTAAGAGGGAGTTTGTTGACACGAGACTTAAATACTTGAAGATTTGGGGGAAAAAAGACCTCCGCGGGCAGCAAGTTCCACAACCTAGAAAATCTAGGGATAAAAGAACGAACAAAGTGGGAAGTTCGGGGCCTGTCCAGTTGGACCGTATAGGGATGCATACGCGCGGAACCACGAGTTTCTCTGTTGGGAACCGTAAGTGGAGGAACCATACTGGACAATTCTTCAGAGCAGAAGCCATGGAAGTACCTATAAAAACTTAAAAACGGTTGGAGCTAGTTACCATCCGAAATGTCGTGTATCAGTTGAAAATAAAGACAATGGAAGCCAAGAAAGTAGTATTATTGAAAACATTTGTCTATCACCTTCAAAGAAACATCAATAATACTTATTAATAAAAATACATACTAAATATCCATATCCATAACAAAAAATATGTTGAACAATTTTATCAGGATCAAAAATGGTAAACATGATCAAAACTGCTTATAACACTTAAAAAATACTTACATATCAGCACAAGTCAGTTGCAATCGTTAACCTTACAAAACCAAATAATTTTTGGTGCCTCATACCACGGATTTATTTTTGAAATATAATCATCTAGTAGAGATTTTTTCCAAGTCTAAGGTCTAATTATACCCAACAACAGTCAGCAAGCAACAGTTAGCAGCAACATCAGAAGTTTGACTTGATAACATTATCAATAGGACTAGTGGTGGATAATGTAGTACTAATATACCCCAAGTATTTACTTACACTTCTGATTTGGGCAACGGAGCAGCGGTAGGTTGATGCAATGGTCTTTTATTAACCAATAAGCATTTCATTGGTTGACCATCTAACTGTCGGTTATGGTAAGTATCGACTGCTTTTTGAGCATCTTTCAGATTCTTGTATATTACCTCTGCAACGCCAGGGCGAACCAACTTAGCTGAAAGAAGTTGCCCGATATCCTCAAAGAGTTCCTAAAAATTATAAAATTATTCATATCATATCTTAAAAATGGCATTAGAAAAACAAGGTAATAAACCCCACTACTTAATATACAGGGTTTACAGAATGTTGTTAAGAAAATTTAGGGGCATATATTCTACTACTGAAACTATTAAAAAAGTTTATATATAACATTGCTTCAAAATTGCATAGCTTCCCTGATTCCGATTTGTCACACTTTAAAAGAAAATCGGTTTTGTATTAATATTTTAAATATTCCTTATCCACTTTTGATAAAATTTGGCAGTGGCATTTGAGCACTAACACGTTAAGTGCCATCTGCACTGCCGCCGACAACTAAGATATTCTTTGATGCCAAAAAATTGCACACCACTTACTTTGTGCAAGTTTAATTTTTAATTTGAATTAAACAACTACAACTTTTTTAGCTTTTAAATCTTATCTTGTTTAGTTTTTGAGAAAAAATCCATTTAATTGCATACCACTCCAAGAATCTGATTTTTTTTTAATTACTTTATGAATAATTATATGTATACCATTAACCTCCAACTTTCAATTTAATACCAATAATATTTAAACTAAGGAATTGTTTCTAATAATGTTGTTTTGGTTAGTTTTTTACTGATCCTCAAAGAGTTATGCTACCAACATATATTTTGGTTTATTAAGTCTATTATGGTAAGCCTAACCTCAAAAACAACTCCGAAGTGGTAAATTATACTTTATGTTTTAGATAGCTTTAATCGAAAAATTGCTACGATCATGTCCAGATTTAAATAAAATATATATTCTGCATAGATCAATTTTTTGTTTTTGGGTGGACTAGAGATATGAAATAAAATAAATTTTATTTTATTTCTCGAGAACTAGGCAAAATACATAAAAATTATTTTTATTTGCCTTATAAAACTTTCACAAAAGTCAGTAGCATATTTTATTTTGTCAGAAATATTTTATGAGGTACTGCTCAAGACGCCACTGGATTAGGTAAATTTAATCAAATTTGATCCTAATAAGCCTTTTAAATCTATAAACAACACAGTCAAATCTTATTAAAATCGAAGTACGAGATATTTACAATATTAACAAAATAATGATTTTAAAAAAATAGTTTAACAACCTGTATCTTCGAAACAATGCATATCTGGACACATGTTTATATAAAGTTTTCTTTATATTTTCTGATGTAGAATCTGCCCTTAAATTCTTACCATTATTGCATAAATCAATAATTTTAATAATTACCTTAATATCATCTTCTGTAACAGAAGACTGCAAGTTAGAAACCACAATTCTATGTCCTGCAGGTACAACAACTTTAGTCTTGGCTTGTGACAATATACCATGAGATCTAGGCTGACTCGGAAGGCTATCCAATCTAGAATGGATATTTGAAACCCGAGTCGAACCTTGCAGAGATATTCTACTTGAAGAGGAATGGGCCATTGGCATTTCTTCATCTTCATCAACAGCATCCAAGTCAATGTAACCACTTGGTTGTACACGCATTGTCCTTAAAAAATGACTTAAAATTACTGCATGTACATTTTAGGTTATACAGGGTGTTGCAAAACAAATGTGAAAAATTTAAGGTGATTTCTTGTTCAAAATAAAGAGTAGTATTGGGTGTAGTGTGTAGAGTAAAAACAATAATTTTATAAAATTTTTAACACCTAGTAGTTCAAGACACTAAGACATTTAGGACTTATATTTATATGAAGTTTTTTTCCCATTTTTTATTGTAGAATTAACCCTAAAGTTGGTCAGCTAAGTTGTGAAACACCCTGTATATTGGTATGGATCATAATCTATCAACAATTCAAATAAGCATACTCAAGCACTCTTAATAAAAACTAATATACATACAAGACATAAAAAATACTTATAAACAAACTAACTTACTTTGGTGTAACCAAATTTGACCATCCATTGCTAGCCAGTAACAATTCTTCCCTCATGACATCTCTCATAGCTTGTCTTGTTGGTTCCAATGACCCAATTAGATGTGAAGCAGGCCTTAAGTCAGGCTTCACCCACTTATATAGGCCATGACTATAATCTCGAATGACAGGATCAACTGGCACTGAATAATCCAAATCATTAACAATAGTTTTACGTATTGGCACAGGATTTTTTGGTAGTTGTGACTTTCTGGGTGGGGACCTTTTCATTGGAGTTCTCGAAGGGGCAATAAGTCCTAACTGTTTCTGAATAGCATAATTAATATCAGTAGTGTTTCTGGACTTGTTCGTAACCAAGCTAATTTTTCCATTTCTGTCAGTTTTTTGAAGAATACTATTGCCAATTACTTTAACTTTAGGACTTGCAGGTGAAGCCACACTAGCTTTCGTTGCTAAACCACCTCTTACACTACGAATCTTGTCCAACTTACTTCTTGCATCTTGTGTTTTGGCCATTTTTGCTAATACATCTCGAGCATCTGTAACAACCTTTCTTTTCTTTTGGAGAATTTTTTGACGAGCATCTTGTACTTTTGGTTTGGCTTTGATTGACCTGTTTTTAACACGATTTTTGAAGGGTGAATTACCCTTTGGCCTATTTCCACCATTTCTCTGTGATCTTATTTTTGTATTTTTGTTACTAAAATAGAAATATGGTTCTACTAAATACTATTTTTAAAATAATATGATTTTATTTTTTAAGAAAAAATACAATAAGCTTACCCTCTAATCTGCTTGGCCATTTTAGAAGGCAAAAATCGAGCTGAGCTGCAAGTATAAGGACAGTTATATCACACTTATTAGTTAAGTTTTTTTCTTAAAATTTACGATGAAATTTGATACAACTAAAAAGCACAAGATATCAACGTTCATAAATAGCAGAATGGCTACCATAAGCTGTCTTGCTGTCTAGCACGCTGTCATTTGACTGTCATCTGTCACGTTGAGATGTCAAACATTTCTTAGCTTTGTTTGCCAACTGGTAAAGTGTGGTGTAGTGTAGTGTATTGTAGTGCCGGACTAAAAGTAAAATAGTAAAAAAATGTTAAAACTAGTTCTTATGCCAAACGCGTATAACTAAGTTACATTAATACATTTCCTAACTATAAATTTTATAGAACCAAATAAACTTTTAAATTTTCTGTTATCGGAAACAACAACAATGTACAATATACTAATGTTTAAAGCTTAAGTTTTAACGATTACAGTAGAAAAAACTTTTTTTTGCAAATATGCAAAATTTTATATTTAAAACTAATTTTTGATTCTAAAAATCTTTTCTTTATGACAGTTTTCAATATAAGTAAATATACAGCACCCG
Source organism: Listronotus bonariensis (assembly GCA_014170235.1). Classification (NCBI taxonomy): domain Eukaryota; kingdom Metazoa; phylum Arthropoda; class Insecta; order Coleoptera; family Curculionidae; genus Listronotus; species Listronotus bonariensis. Next base: position 92,334 of record JACEGR010002824.1, read on the forward strand.
TATTATGTAACTCGATAGAGAAGAAATTTCCCAAAAATTGCCATATGATTTTTACATTGCATAGAAAGAAAATTTCTTCTCCATCGAGTTACATAATACGGGTGCTGGTAACTTACTCTTAAGCAAAAATTTTGGTTTTTGGCCAAATCACGTAGATCACTACTACAATTTGCAATTTGATGAACCATGCAGAACTTTTTATTAAGAATAACTTTTTTCGTTAAATTATTAATAAAAGAGGTTTCCATATGACGCCAACTTACGTAGACACACTGTATAAAGCTCTCTTGTTAATTTTGATAGTCAAAACTTTTTCCCACAAAATATATACCTATCCACTACCTATCTACCTAAGCTATTGAATATCCTGACGGCGCTTTTTCGACATAGAAGATTTTCGAATGACTTAAATTTGCAATTTCTACTTTCAAATATTTATAAATAAAGCCCTCTAATTTTGGGCAATTACAAAATTTTGCACAACAAAGTTACAAGGTATCATAGCTTTCTGCAGCGCTTCCTCGGCGTAAAAATTTGCTATATATTCGCGAACGACCTGGATTTTTATTTTTTACCATTAAATATTTATAAATAAAGCCCTTTGGTGAATTTTGATAAACAAAAAATTTTTGCGCACAAATTTTATGAGCTATTGAATATACTGCGCCGCTTTCTTGGTGTAAAAATTTGCAATAAATTTGCGAGCTACTTCTAAATATTTATAAATAAAGTCTCGCTACCTCCTAATTTCACGGCCGTATTCACCATTCTCATAGTTGTCAGCCTGATAGTTATCTGTTTGCTAAGGTTTATCTTTCCGATAATATATATTTTTTTTTAAGCTGGCATTATACTATTGACTTCATATTAAATGCTGCAACTAACTCACCCAAAAAAATCACATACAGAGCTCAAATCTCTGAAGTTTTTCTTCAAAATATAAAAGAGATTGGTGAATACGGCTGTCAGTCTCCACCTCCTAACCACCACGTAGTTTTAGTAGTTACCTTTTACTTATCTCCACCTCCCAGTTTTCGCAGCTAAAATTGGGAGGTGGCGACTAAAATTAAGAGGTGGTGACTAAAATTTGGAGGTGGCGACTAAAATTTGGAGGTGGTGACTAAAATTAGGAGGTCGTTGCTAAAATTAGGAGGTGGGGACCAAAACTGGTAGCGGCGACTAAAATTAGGAGGTGACGACTTAAATTAGGAGGTTGAACCCAAAATTAGGAGGTCAATGCTAAAATTAGGAGGTGGCGACCAAAATTGGGAGGAAGCGACTAAAATTTAAAAGTTGTACTAAAATTAAGAGGTGGTGACTAAAATTAGGAGGTAGCGACTAAAATTAGAGTTTGCGACTAAAATTAGAAGGTAACGACTAAAATAAGGAGGTGGTGACTAAAATTAGGAGGTGGCAACTAAAATTAGGAGGTGGCGACTAAAATCAGGAGTTGGCGACTAAAATTAAAAGGTAGCGACTAAAATTAGGAGGTGGCGACTATAACTAGGAGGTGAAGACTAAAATTAGGAGGTAGCGACTAAAATTAGAGGTGGCCCAGAGACTAAAAATAACAGGGCTTCACTAAAATTTAAAAGTTGCGACTAAAATTAGAGGTGGCTCAGAGACTAAAAATAACAGGGCTTCACTAAAATTTAAAAGTTGCGACTAAAATTAGGAGGTAGAGACTAAAATTACTAGTTAGCGACTAATATTAGGAGGTAGCAACTAAGAATTAGGAGGTGGCGACTAAAATTAGGAGGTATAGCGACTATAATTAGGAGGTAGCGACTAAAATTAGTAGGAGTTCGCGAATAAAATTAGGAGGTGGTGACTATAATTAGAAGGAAACGACAAAAATAAGGAGGTGGTGAATTAAATTTAGTAGGTGGCTACTTATATTTGAAGGTGGCCACTAAAATTAGAAGGTGGTGTCTAAAATTTGGAGGTGGCGACTAAAATTAGGAGGTGGTGAGTAAAATTGGGAGGTAATGAATAAAGTTAGGAAATAGCAAATAAGATTAGGAGGTGGCTACTAAAATTAGATTTTTAATGTAAATTAAATAAAAAATAATTTTACATACAAAACACCATATCAGATTGTAGCGATATTGCCTTGCATCAACATGGCTTTTATTTTTTAAGCGAAAATCCTTTGTCGTCCTAAAAAATATTAAGAGACCAAATTAACACCCAAATAAATGAATATTTCAAAAATAATATTAATTCGAGGAAAAAGCACTACTACTACTATTTTTTTCTTTAAAAAATTCAATATAAATCTTGTTCAAACACCACTGGTAAACTTTTACAGTAAATATGTAATGTAATGGTTAAAAGAAGTGTACCAAATTTTTGGACATATCTGGAGTGGTAGGAAAGTTATGATAAAAAGGGCATTTTTTTCTTAAAACTTTAACAGCCTGTATTTCGGAAAGGAAGCATTTATGAACATGAACTCCACTAGTTTTTAGGCAATACTCTTTCAAGCAATATTTTTTTGATGCATTGTTGTAATTACCCCTGATAAATATCTAAATAAATAAAAAAAATTGTCCTACAAAATGTAAGGTTTCCCCTACCACCAACATGTATGGTTAACGATGTCGTAAAAATAACTACTAACCAGCTAATTTTCTTCTGTTGATTTAATAATATTTATATAATTTAACACCCACATTGTTTTACAAATTGCGTGGTATACACGTCATTCTGGTTTCTTGATCTTTATTAAATCCAAATATTTAATCTTTGTTATCCCTGTATGCTACCACCAATGAAAATTTTTGTAAGGAAAAAGTTGGTCGTCTCGTCAAAATGAAGCTACTCACGAAAAATTACCTTGTCAGTAATGACTGGAAAAATAGTCCAGGGATCCCTAACTATATGCATTGGTAAAAATTGACCGTAATAGCTATTTACGTTACTAGACCGGAAAATGGTATTTTACTGGTCGACAAAAACATTTACAGGGCGAGCCTAGGCGAGTCCTGTAGTTTTGAGGAGAACCGTAATAGCTATTTACGGTACTAGACCGGAAAATGGTATTTTACGGGTCGACGAAAAACATTTACAGGGCGAGCCGTAGGCGAGGGACCGGAAAGTAAATTAGTCCTGTAAAATAGCATTTTCCGCTTAAAAATTGAGTGGAAAATTCAATTTTCCGGTCAATTAAAAAAAAGTTTTTATATGGTACGACGTGTATTTTTAAGATGTTTCCCAAAAATTATTGATACGAAACAGAAAAAAGAACAAATTTTAATACATTGTATTTAATTATTTTTCAACATTCACGTTAAAATTTAAAGTACCAAAAAAAAACAAGTTTTTTAAAATTTAAGCAATATATGTGTATGTAGGAGGATTCCCATAATCTTTTTTGATATACTCTTTATCAATTAGGATTTCAATTCTTTTTTAAATGTTGTGGTGTAATAGGAATATCCAAAATATTAAAAAGCTCTGCAAGCAATTCATTATGACTGATTACTCGTTTTCTCTTTAGGATTCTTACAACTGCAGCATCTATTTGAAACACTCTATCTGCCAAAACGCTTTGTTCTGTAGCTTTCTGTTCGTCAACGCTTTCCTTTAGCTGTCCTTGATTGACTTTAATTCTAAAAAGTTTATCAGAAAAATTGCTGTTAAACTGAAACACATCATCCATTGTAACCGTATTTTCTTGGGATTCTTTAAGAAGGATTTTAGTTTTTCCACAGGCAAGCGAGTGTAGTGTTATTATGAGTTCTTTTGGTTCTAACTTGGTCATTTCTTGTATTTCTGTAGAAGTTAGTCTATCGTTTTCATTAAACAAAAGCAATACTAGTGTTTGAAACAAAGATACTTGTAATTCTTTAACAACATTACCAAACGTGGCCCTTACAAGGCAGTGTCCCAAGTTGGGTTGCCAGTCCAACTTTCTTCCAGAATGAATGAAGACTTAGTATTTACTAAATATGGCCTGATAATTTAATAACTCATCAGGTAAGATAATATCTAAATTAGAATTGGCATTGGACCAGTAGTTACTAGACAATATTAAAATAGAAATATCTGATTTTTCCAGTAAGTGTTGGTGGGCATGAATTAGATGTTCCTTAAAATTGCTGTTAATGGTACTACTTAGATTGATATCTCCAAGCATACCTTCCAATTTTGCAGTAAAACCGTCGCCACATTCTTCCTTTAGTTTGACAACTATGCTACGTTCTATGTCTTGATTAGTTGACTTATCAAAAATAAGTCTTTTTGCCAAATCTTTCCTATAAAAAGCTTCAAACACATCTTTTCCATGAATGTACCTACAAGATAAATACAGGGTGATTTTTTTTTATGTTTAGTACAGGGATCTCGGAAACCGCTGCATCTACAGAGATTCTTAAATGGGAAAAGAATTGTAATTTTTAAAGCTTAGTTTAAATCACTTTTTGTTTTGTCTAAAAAAATCATGGATTAGGTACTAAATCTTTAAAAAACAATTTCTTTTTCTAAAAATTGTTTTCCCCTGCAGCTCAGTTAATACTCGAAATAGAAAAAAGTGTTAATTAATAAAAAAGTTAAAGATAATTATTATGTCTACATTAAAAAGGTGTGAAGATATGAGGCATCTAAATGCAAAACCTGACATCTCAAGAAATTGTAAAAATGAGTGGGATACACTATTACATCTAATATGAAATATCGCTAGTAAAAGTTGCGCATAAAATGTAAAATCCGACATCTATTAGCCTAAATTACTTGCAAATACCGACATCTCAAACAACCAATCATCGTTAAATATTAGATTGGCCGCGCATGTGTAGTTAAACGCGCGCCAGTAAGTGGACAGACCCACTTCGTACCGAAAGGATTTTTCTTAATTTAAAAAATTAAATGTGTTAGAAGTTGGTGTGTTTACTTTTTTATTTTTAAATTATAATAAAATCCTGGATGCAAATGCCGACGTATTTCAATTTTTTTAGATGCAAGACCCGACATTTGTAATACTTACATGCAAAACTCGACATCTATAATTTAATTTATGAAATTACCTGAAATCTATTACCTGTAAGCTTTTTTTTCTAATATATTGTGACGTTTACTTTTGGAATTACACATAGGGCCACTTACGTCGCTTGGGGCAAAATGTACCATATGGAGCTATCTTCTTGGGACCATTAGACCGGTGGACCATCAAAACTAATTTTGCATTTTTTTAAAACCAACTTAACTTATTTGACTAACTTAATTTAGTACGGGCATACCCCCCTCGGGGTAGCCTGTACGGGGGCTTAACTAAAACTTTTTCCTCCCCATTATTAGTACAGTTTCGGTATATATACAAAGTTGAACTCAGTATTTTGGTGACTTAGCACGTTGTTGACCCTGAATAAAATAATATGACCTAGATTCTGTTATTGTTTGGTGACAAAAACCTTGCACTATTTTCTTGATTATTTGTTTTAATTTTTTGGATGTGATCTCTTTAATGCCAAAATAATTAAATAAATATTAAAATTATTAAAACCCATATACCCCTATACAGGGTGTTCACAATATAATATCGTTACGTTATAATAAATAATTTTTTTATTGCTACTTGGTAACAATTATCATAAAAAATAATATTTTAATCGTTTTTCGTCATTTCCTAAAAATAAGCCCAGCAAATACTATTTGCCGGCAATGTACATTTTTCATATTGGCATTGATGGTAAAGCATTGGCAATTGGTGGCAATATTATGCCAACATCTTATACACATTAAAAAGTCAACCCTAAATAAACACTTAATTGCCAATAAATTTTACATGCAGGAGAATTGCCGGCAAGCATACAAAAATGGCGGCATATCAATCCTGATTAAATAAAGCACACGTTTTTCTTGCAGGCAAATAAATATTGGATTTTTGAAGGTAAACCTTCAACGCATATTCATACTTTTTAAACCATATTATTAACAATGGTATTTAACTAACATTAAAGCAATTTTTTGATCTGTTTTATTTATAATGGCAGCTAAACAACATTATTTTATGTTTTTTTACATAATTTAAAGGAAATGGCCTTTTCATAACATTTTATTGTTAAAAATCATGCAAATAAAAATTAGGTCAAATAAAATGTTTATTATGTATTTTGGAGCGAATAAAAATAAAATGATGGTAAAATTAGCTACGTTAATTTCCACCGAAGGTGACCGCTTTGTGCATTTGTTTTCTACGTGGTTTTCTAGCTTTTTAGTTTCTTTTTTAAAGAAAAGAGTTTTTTATTAGACATAATTAAATGTATTCATTACCTAATAATTGTGTGTTGTGTGATTAATTGGTGATGGCTAGTCGAGAAGGCAAGATATTCAAGTAGACTGCTAGGAGCTGTAAACATTTTATTTAAAACTTTATTAAAAGTTTTAAAGACGTGTTAATAAAAAATATTATATATATTTAATAGTTTTTTTTTGACATACCGATAGATGGCGTAATGGACAATAAACTACTACGTTTCTGCAATATCTTCGCTTTTTATCGTCTAAACCGTACCCATTAGACAAAAATAATTCGAGAGCGGTCTGCGGTAGGTGTTCTCACTTAGCTTTGAAAGAAATATCTTCGGCTAGTGTAAAAATCTGCATCTCCAAGTTAGACAGTGTTCCGAGAGATGGTACTTTGCATTGCAAAGAAATTGCATGCAGTAAGGAGTTTTTTCCTCTTTTAATTTTCAAATAAAATGTCGCATCATTTTAGCTTTTAAAAAAGTATATGCGACAATTTTCGTCAATAAGACGTCAGCTTGCTGCCTGGGAGTATCTGCATTTGCCCACTTTCGTGTCTTTTTGTTATCTTTTTGCCAATAACTTATTAATGATGGATGCCATCATCTTAAACGCATTTTTTTGCCAATAACTTATTAATGACGGATGCCATCACTTTATCTGCAACACGTGACCTAATAACGGCCAATTGCCCACTTTCGCGTCTTTTGATACCTTTTTGCCAATGCCTTGCCATTAAAGAGTGTTGGCAATGCCAGTAATGTACAACGCCGGCAAAAAATGTTATATGGGAAGGTTACATGGAGATGTCGGAATTTGCATCTAGACGCCTCATATGTAATGTACTCGCAGATATTTCCATTAAATTTTATACACTGTTTAAGACCATTACATTACATTTTTTGCTGTAAAAGTTAAAAAAAAACATTAATAATAGTACACCACTGCCCTTTTTTTTAATTAATATAATTAAAATAACCTTTTACTTTGGGGTTAATTTGGTATCATGACATTTTTCTGTACGACGATAGGTTTTCGGAAAAATTAAAATCTTTTGATGCATGGCAAAATCGATATAGTCTGATATGGTGTTTTATTTCTAAGTTAGGTTTTTGACATTGTTATAGCTTTCTAAGAGCAACAACTTTTTAATGACATTTAAATTGTAGTAATGTAAGTATTTGTCTTTATTTTAATACAAATTAGACAAAAATGAATTTTACAAAAAAAACACCATAATAATTAGATTTTAGCGATTTTGCCATGCAGCAGAATGGCGTTTATTTTTATACAAAAACTGTTCATTGTAAGGAAAAATATTAGATGACCAAATTAACCCCAAAGTAAATGGGTATTCTAAAAATAATATTGCTTGAAAGAAAAAGCAGTGGCGTACTATTTTCTTCTTCAAAAAAATCTTTTCAAATCGTGTTCAAACGTCACTGGTAAGTTTTTTAAACTTTTACAGCAAAAATGTAATTTTATTAAGAAAAAAAGTGTACCAAATTTTGTAGGACTATCTGAAGTGGTAGGAAAGTTATGATAAAAGAGGCATTTTTTTCTTAAAATTTTAACATTCCGTATTTCGGAAAGGAAGTATTTTTGAACACAGTTTTATTTAAAAAATGTTCTTATTTTCTTGCATTCTATACAGTGTTAAAAGGAAATATGAACTTAAATAAAACCCTGATGTATAAATTATAATAATTCTTACCTAAAAATAATCATAACTTTATCAAGGATTATTTCTAATTCATCTTCGCTTATGTTTTTCGATCTTAGTTTATTATCCAAATATTTGCCCAAATACTGGGCGGCTTGGCTGTTTTTAAAGTTGATTTTTTAGCAAAACTGGTTTTAATAACGTCATAAAATGCTTGGTTTTGCCCAAAACACATTCTAATAACATGGTCCAGTTTATCTTTCAAGTCAATTAGATCCTGAATCATACTTTTATCGGTGGCCTTATTTACAATATATGAGCAACAATCGTCGACGTATTTTTCAAATTGTTCGACAAGTAATGGAACACCTTTGGAGACTTTGCTGAATAAATTATATAAAAGAGTAAGATACTCTTTTGAATTTTCATCCATTAGTTTCTGAAAACCTTTATTTAAAATATCTATAAGATGGCTTTCGATCATTTCCTGTAACAAAAAAAGAATCATATTATCACAATAAACCATTATTAATTAAAAACATTGATAAAAAGATTCGCGGTCCAGGTCCAATAAATTATTGTATATTCAACTATTTTCTATGTAAAATCTTGCTCCAAATATGTTGGATAGTTTAATCGATTAAATTTTTAGGTCTTATGATATAATAAGGTAGAGATACTTTTTCTAGTAGGTATTTTTGGATAGATAAAGAGGGTCCAAATTTCAAACTGTCATAGTATTTGAGTTCTGATGGATATCATTACCTATAGAGGATACATAACACTTTTTGCGTGGTTTCCTTTGGAAGATAATTAATTGCTTGTTCCATTTTGATTCGCATATTCCTGCGTTAAATGCGTTTATATCTCCATTTCATCCTCTGTAATCAGGCTGCCATCCCTCTGAAAATACAATTTGACTCCTCCATAAACTTGTTTTCAAAAGGGTCATATATACATCAAGATCAATTAACATGGACAACACATTTTTATTTCTTCTCTATTAATATCCAACTTTTGTCTTTATGCTACTAATTTGTTTTAGAAGTTCGGACCAAAGTCTATTTTCCAACTGAATTAAAATAATAATATCTTTAAAAGTTTCAGGCACATTGCTTGAATCGCGTTAAATTTAAATTCATTTTTAGAAGATCTGTCGTAACGTAAATAGACATTTTTAATCAACACAACTTTTTGATTGTAATATTTCCAAATAGGTATAAGATCTTTAAAAAAGTTTTTCCGGTAAATTCACCAATAAAGCTCTTCCAGCTTTCCACAAAGGTATTTTTCTACAAACGGATTTTAAACAAGATAATAATTGTTGCCTTTCTGTTGTACGAGGTCTTCAACTAATGATATAATTCTTCTAAAGATATTCTTGGATTTTCTTCACGTAATAGTAAGTTTATACCTTCAGTAAGTTTGTTTCGTTTCTGATTCAATGTAACATTTACGCGTAAATAAATAAAAACCATTACTCGGCGCCATTTTGTATGGATAATATAAATTCTGTGAAAATTACCTTCGAAATTTTATTCTGTAATTAGATAGGAATTTGGCTATGCCGGGAAATGGTTTTTATTTATTTACGCGAAAAACATGCACCAAATAAACAAAAAATCAGGAGATCAAATGTGTTGAGAATTAATTAATGGGAATTTTAAAAATTAATTTTACTTTAGAAAAATGCAGTGGCGTACCATTTTTTTATTAAAAAATAATTAACCCGAAACCCCTCGTGGACTGGTATTAATTATCTTTTTTCTTGTATGCTAAAAATGTGAATTGGCGTATAGAAGGCGTCCCCTAATTTTTTTTAAAATATTCCAATTGATATAAAAGTTATTATAAAGAACAATAATTTTTTTAAAATTTTAATACCTGTAGTTCGAAAACTTAGATGACGACAAGTAACACTCCCGGTAAATACTCTAAGTCACAGACGAAAAGCGTCCCGTTAACCTAGCGCATCTTTAAGATGACAAAAAATTTTTTAAGCCAAAATATTACGATATTTTAATTGAATGGAACAAACTTCCACTGGAATTTTCATGATAAGGTGCCGTTTTATGTGACAATGTGAAAGTGTACAGTTTGAAACTAACCTTCTCGATTGGTCGGTTTAAAGAAGCAAATTTTACCATTTAAAAATATGTTTGTAAACACAAATGTAAAAATGGTTTGCTTTTTAAATCTGCTTGCAATACTTTAAAAATATATTTTGTTATGTGAATTTGTAAATAATTAGCAAAAATGTTTCGAGTGGCCGAATTGAGCGGAGTGCGCATCTAGTAATCAATATTTTACATTATGAGCCGAATATGCGTGCTGGCTAAGCTATTTGTTGAGGAAAGAACGGATAGAGAAATAAAAAATATATGGTCAACTTGAAAAGCTACTAAAATTACAGGAAAAACACAATGTTGTCCACATGTTTAGAGAATTGTATTTCGAAATTGCAAGACATGCAACATCAGTTAAAGGGCTAAGAGTGTGTTATATTTTTATTTAATTTAAGGTAAGGGTGTACTTTTAATTTGAAGTGTTTTTGAGTTTTTCACTAGTATTAATAGTAAAATAGTAGTTTATGTAACAGGGTACGTAAAGTGTTTGCTTTTACGAGATGGGAGAAGTTTATTTCGGCACGAGCCGTTGGCGATGCGGTCCCAAGACGTAAAAAAATAAAAAAGACGCTTTATGAATGTGTTACATACTATATTTTTCTTACGACCGTATGTAAAAACTCTCTCCCAAAATACCGTCATATGCATGTCTATTTTTCTAAGCTGACCGAATTTGAATTTGCAGCACAGCCATTCATATTGCGGCAAATGCGCCAACCTAGCGAGGATCAGTATCCGCTTGCTAGCTTTATTTATCATTTAATTTTGAGACAATGCCATCCTCTTCATAACTATGCATTTATCATTTAATTTTAGAAAATTGTATGTACTTACCTTTTTTGTAGAAAAAATAGCAAAACAGTATAAATTCCTTTTTATTTCTTAGTTATTCAAATCTCATTTTTACTATTAATTTTCAATAATTTCTATTAAATTTATTTGCAAACTATTAAAATTTAAAACTAAGTGACACATGAACTAAGAGAAATAATGACGGAAATCAAAGGTAACTTGACCGTTTGGTACAGTTAATGTCGCGTTTTCTGTGACATTGCATAAATTGATATTTAAGTTTATAGTAGTAGGCGATGAAACAAAACACTAATTTAAGTGTGAAAAACCTTCGAATGTAGTACACGTAGTGTACTAGAATGGTGTACTTTAACTTTATGTTAACGATATTTTGTTTAACGGCCTTGAATAAAACTATTATTTTAATTTGAGATTTAAAAATATATTTTTAGTGAATAGTTTTTATTTTACCTTAAACAAATCTGTAATGATTTTAAATCCGTAATGTCAGTAGTTAGGATTTTTGGACATCAATTACCATTTTTGTTTTATACAAGTATTAGAATAATGAAAACAATTCAATGGAAGCCTTCTTTACTTAAGGGAAATGTTTTCAGTTCTATAGAAAAGTTATTTCTAAAGTATTTTACTACTAAAATAATATTGTTCTTAGTTGTTAGTATTAAACAACTTTTATGACCACTACTGGGTTGTACTAAACATTTTATTAGTTATTTTATCAATTTTCTAATATCCTAATAAAGGTAGGTTTGTCTTTAAAGGTAAAGGTGACGCTTATGAGATTTGCTTGATATGGCAGAATGTATTCTAACAAAATAACCAATTATTTGCATTTATGGCATATTAACATTTTATTACAATTTCGAACATGCCAGAAGGTCTTATGCTGTTACATTAAAGAAAATTATAGTGATTGGGCTCTTCTGGCAGGAATCCCTCGATATTAAATTAAAATTAAAGATTACAAAGTTTGTCACTTCAGAGTAAAAAGCGTAGGGTGCATTTTACTATTTTTCATAACTTTTCCCTCATAGATATTTGCAAATAGAATAATTATAACATTTAATATATTAAGCACCCCACGCTTTTACTCTGAAGTGACAAACTCTTTGTAATGAAAAATTATTTTCTAATTTTTAGTTCGGTTGCATATAAAAGCGTGTTTTTTAGTTTTTTTAAACTATTATTTATTTTTCATTTTTAGTTCGATATGCAATTAGTTTTCATGTGGTCATGTGATATTGAAATGTATTTACTAAAGTATTCATGTATGTATTGCATGTAAGATAGAAACTGCACTGCATGCGCAGATCACTTGCCTAGCTCTAGCTCAGCTTACTCTTTCACAGAGGATCTGTAAAGGAATTTATTTATCCTGGCGGTCCTAATCAGGATAACGGGATACTGTTTTTAAATTATTGCATTGTCATCGGTCCTTGATACGTGTGCAAAGTTTCAAAGAAATTGAATCGCTGGGAGTTGGTAAAATTAGGCTCAAGATTCCGTTACATAGATAGATAGATAGATAGATAGATAGATGAATAGTTCCGACCCAAGCAGTTACAAAACATCTAAACTATAGCTAAAGTTTAATAATACACTACGCCTGTGGTCCTACTTAAAAAAATGATTTCTTAAGTAATACCTTTTTACAACACATATTTTAACAGCAGGCACGGTCAGATTTTCATCATGTTTCCCATTTCCTGGAGAACCTAAAGGACCATGTGTGAGAACTCCTGTACCTGGACCTAAATCACAAAAACTTTTAGAAGAGCTTAACAATATCCAGGTAAATAAAATATAAGTATATTTTTATTAAATAATAATAATTCGTTTGTGAGTTCGTCAGACAATCGTGTTTCCCAGGTAACGCTGGGAGGGATTTTTTCACTTTTGGAAGCACTTTAAAATGGAGCTGCCAACATAGTATCTTAGAATATTAAACATTTAGACACTGATCTTATTTAGAATGCAGTGGCAAGAAGCATTTTTCGGATTTTTACGACTTCGCGCAGTAAACAAATCAAGGGTGAACGAACATGCGCAGTTAAAAGCCGTGGCAAAATACAAACGCCGGCACCCCGTATCCTTCGTCTGCGGTCTGACCGTGACGCTCATTAGCTACCGTACTTCGAACAGAAAACCAGGAAGGCGCGGCGCGGCGTCGACAATTTCTTTCCAATAATGCGGATAGTCTGTTTGGCGCCAGGCGCGTTCGCCCTCGATTTGCTTGCGCACAAACCTGTTTTTTCGCCCATGAAATGTAATTTTTGTTTTGCGCAGGTAATAACATTGACAATCCATCGCGATCAGTGATATGAAATTATTACTATTAAATTTTATTGTATTGAAGTTTTAGATTAGTATGTACCGGGTGTCAGGTTATAAATTTAAACCCTTTAACTTTTTATTTTTTATCGTACAAAATTTACAATACTATAAGTTTGTTTTGTTAATTCTGTAATTTTCAAATCAGTAATCGGATTTTATTACCTTTTATCTTTTAAGAAAAAAGTATGATTTTTTAAAATAAAACACCCTGTATATTGAATCGCATTTAAAAATAATTTTAAAAGCTTTACAAAATACCATGGTTAATATGCCAATCTTTAATGGTTTGTAAAATATGGCCATAAAAAAATGTAATAGGCTTACTACCAGTGATCGACAAAATAATAGCTATTTTTATTACCTCATTTTACTGGAATATTAATAATTAAAAAATAAATATTATATTTATTATTAGTAATCAGCAAAAAATATTACTAATTTTAAAAAAGTAGTAATTAGCGACAAAGTATTACTAATTTTTCACAATTATTAATAATATTTTTAAATATTATTAATTTTTTTGGTTAATTGGTAATTGACAAAATATATTAGTAATTTTTTAATAAAAATATTACTAATTTTTTTAAAAAATTTTAATTAGCAAAAAAATATTACTAAGTTTTTTCAAAAAATGTGTAATTACTAACTTTACACAACAGTTAATGATATTTTCTTGTTAATTATTAATTTTCAAAATCGTTAGCCAAAAAATCGATATCGCCGATCGCTGCTTACTACTTGCAATTATTGCCGTGATACACTTATTCTTTAGGTTAGATAGCCATATTTTTGAAACCAATAAAGCTAGATACATATTGTATTTTTTAAAGCTCCTTAAAAGAACTTTTTATTGATAATAAAATATTAGGATGTTTTAAAAAAATCATACCTATTGTCATACCATAGATAACCTACATTTAGATCCGCAGTGGCAAGAAGCATTTTTCGGATATTTACGTGCTCGCGCAGTAAACAAATGAATGGGTGGACGAACATGCGCGCTTAAAAGCCGTGGTAAAATACAAACACCGGCACCCCGTACCCTCCGTCCGCGGTCTGACCGTGACGCTCCTTAGCTACCGTACTTCGAACAGAAAACCAGGACGCCGTCGACAAATTCTTTACGATAATGCGGATAGCTTGTTTGGCGCCAGGTGTGTTTACCCTCAACTTTGCTTGCGCACAAACCGGTTTTTTCGCCCATGAAATGTAACTTTGTTTCAGGTTATAATATTAGCAATCCATCGAGATCAGTGTGTCATACTTGCATACCTTAAAAGATAATACAAATCCGATTACTAAATTGAAAGCTATAGCATTAACAAATAAACTGATATTTTTATTTGTTTTGTACAATAAGAAAAGTATAAATTTGTCACCTGACATCCGGTACATAGGTGAATGTTTTAATTTAAATTCTATTTTAGCAAGCAAATTCCACCCAAATTTTCGTAAATTATGATAAATCAATTGGAAACTATATGGTAGATGCGGATAACAATGTGTTTTTGGATACTTTTACGCAAATATCTTCAATACCCCTTGGATATAACCATCCAGAGTTACTCAGGCATTTAATAATGAACATGACTTGGTACGTTTTTCAAAACTTACAATAATAAAAATAAATACCCCAATATATGCTCTGCGATAAAATCTTTTGTTTTTGTATTTCAGAAATGCTTAGTAAATCGTCCAGCGTTAGGAGTATTTCCCGGAGAAGATTGGCCAGAAAGGCTAAAGAATATTATCACAATGGTAATAAACTAACAATTTTTAACAATTAAGAATATTAAAACTTTTAAAGCTTATTAATAAACAGGAACTTAAAACGAAGCGACTTCCTAAAGTAAACATGTACCTACCTAATAAAGTAATTAACGCAAAAATGGAGTTACCTAATTTTTTAATAAACGTGACCGCCATATACCGGGAGATGCAACGCCGGTCGGGACATAGGAAATCCCATGTTGTATATTTTTAAAAATTGTTACATTATTATCGCCTTATATTTAAGAAAAACAATAAAAATACCAGTTAGCGTGACATAACGTTGTCATTTTAAAATTTAGTGCTTTATTATTATCAAAAAATCGTAGAGCGAAAAGATTAACCATGAGTTATACTACTGAGGAAAAAGTATTGATGATTAAATGGTACTATCAAGGAAATAGTTACCAAAAGGTGTCAGGCATGTTCGTTGCTCAGTATCCGAATAGACGATACCCGGAAAATCAACAGTCGATAAGACTATCAAAAAATTTGAGACCAAAGGCACAGTGATAAATAACTGCAGATGTGAAGCTAGGGAGTATCAAAGAGAAGAAAATGTAAGAGATGATAGAGACTTCAAAATTTTATTGCATGTGGAAGAGAATGAAGGGAAGGTGAGTACAAGGAAACTTCAGGATATCATAGGAAAAGATCAACAGTGCTCCGGATTTTGAAAAGGCATAAATACATTTCATACAAATATGAAAGACATTAAAAGCAAACAGATGGGGATGAAATATGACGGCAGGAATTTTGTTGTGACATGATGGAAAGGGCAAACATGGACAGGAAATTTTTAGAAATATGTGTTTTACTGAGGAGTGCACATTTACGTTAAACAATGAACCCAATCATCAAAATTACCGATACTGGAGCAAAGAAAACCAACACAGATTTGTCAAAACGAGGACGCAATATCCACAGAAAGTAAATGTTTGGGCGGGGATTTTCGGACAACATATTATTGAACCATTTTTTCTTAATCAAAATTTGAATGCAGAATTTTATTTGGAACTACTCGAAGAACTAATTTTACCCGCTCTAAATGATGTATTCAGGAAAAATCAGGAAATTTGGTACCAAAAGGATGGCTACCCGGCACATAATACCCTGGCTATTCGGAAATATTTACACAATGCTATTAATGGAAATGTTATTGGCCTACATCACACCATAAATTGGTCAGCCAGGTCTCCTGATATTTCGCCAAATGACTTCTTCCTCTGCGGCCATTTAAAAAGCATGATCACATACAAAATATATGATATTTTTTCTGTGGCATGTTATACAAGGATAAAAATTACTTTAATCTAGATGAGTTAAAAAATGCTATTTCTGCAGAATGCAATAAAATTTCAATTTACCAGTTAACCAATGTAAGAAGGCAATTTTATGAACGTCTGGGTTACTGTCTAGCAGTCAATGGAAAAATATTTGCAAATTTTCTTAAATCTTTCCAACATATTAATTATTGTAATAATATTAATAATTATTGAAGCATGTAAATACTGTAAATGTCTTGAAATTTGTTACTCTAGTTTAGTTTGACTTAACTTAATTCGTTTGTACAACTTTAATCTTTTCACTGTACGATTTTTTGATAATAATAAAGCACTAAATTTTAAAATGACAACGCTAACTGGTATTTTTATTGTTGTTCATAAATATGAGGCGATAATAATGTAACAATTTTTAAAAATATATTAGCATCTAACTAGCAAACGGGTTAACCGAAAAATCTAAAGTTCTTACCATGTACGTAGATTTGCATGCTCTTCAATAAACTTCAATAGAATTTTTCTCTAAAATAATTAGGGGAGCCAATAATTGACCCCATTAAAAATTACATGGAATTTCCTATGTCCCGCCCGACGATGCATCACCCGGTATGTTAACTTTTTATAGATAGGTGCAAATTAACGAATATGACATAAGAGAACTGGCCAAAACACTTGGTATGTAAGGCCAAACCAACCTAGATAAAAAAGGGGATAAGAGAAAACTCACCTTTATTTTTTAAACTGCCAAATTGGTCGAATTGGGCTATAAACTCCTGCCCCATCCACCGTATTCTTCTGATTTGGCCCCGGCAAGTTCTTTTTTTCCAATCTTGAAAAAGTAACTCGCCGGGCAGAAATTTAAGTCGAATAAGAAAGTGATCGCTGTCACAGAGGCCTACTTTTCAGAGTTCGACAAAAACGTATTTTTCTTACGGGTTAAAAAAATTGGAGAAACGCTGAGCTAAGTATCTCAAGCTAAAAAAGACCACACTGGGAAATAAATCGTCACTTTTCCAAAATTTTCGTTTTTCTTTTGTAGTGTAAATACTTATCGAACTTTCTTTGTAGCTTGTATTAAAATAAATAGTTTAAACATATCCCCACTAATTCCTATTCATATTGAACATACCCCCACTAACTCATAGTATTAAAAAAACGAAAATTGAAACAAATATTAACTTTTTTAATGTTCCTTTTAAGGTAGCTCCTAAAGGGCTAGATCATCTAAATACAATGATGTGTGGAGCGTGTGCAAATGAAAATGCATTTAAACATGCATTTATGGCGTACAGGAGAAAAATGAGAGGTGGCGATAACTGGAGTGAGGAGGAACAACTTAGCTGCATTCGGAATGAACCTCCAGGTAAAATTGTGTATTTTTTCTTATTTTTACGATATTTATGTAGGAACATGGTGTTCAAGTTTGTAGTACAGATCTAGAATAAAACATCATTTGGGGGTATAGATTGTTTTAGAGGTGGTGAATGCTTCGTCATACCTTGTTGTTCTCTTTTTATACCGTCTAAACCAAAAGAGGCAAAAAAATTGCGTTACTGAAGTAAGTCTGAGAGAAATCGTTAGTAATAAATCAAATGTCAACAAATAATAATTTTTCGATAT
The DNA here is from genome assembly GCA_014170235.1 of Listronotus bonariensis. Taxonomy (NCBI): domain Eukaryota; kingdom Metazoa; phylum Arthropoda; class Insecta; order Coleoptera; family Curculionidae; genus Listronotus; species Listronotus bonariensis. The sequence continues at coordinate 110,189 of JACEGR010002824.1, forward strand.
TTTAGACATCTCAAATATTTTCATTAATTTTCATCAGTGCCTATGTTTCGAACTAACCGACTATTCAGACCTATTTGGTTGTACTGTGAACCTGTGCCTAACCTGCAACTTTATGAACGCAAATTATTCGTGCAGCGTAAGTTGTTTAAAACAATTTTGAATTTTAAGTGCTGTTTTGTGATTTTAATATACGATTACTGTAAAGTGTTACTATTTTTAATATAGGTCGTTATTATTAAATATTAGTATATTCTTTTCCTGACCGTATATTTATTAATTTAGTTTTTGTTTTTGGGTTTTCGGTCAATTAAATGAGAAACTATTTGATGTTTGTTGACGTTTCGGTTTATTATTAAACCATCTTCAGAATCTATAATTTAAAAAACAACGATCTTAATTTTAATACAAAGCAAAAGAAAGATATTATTCAAAGGGCGCTGCTATTATTAATATAAAATAATTTAAAATTAACATACCTTTTTTAAAAAGGTATACAGGGTGTTTTATTAAAAAAATGCCAATGTACTATAAAATTTCTGAGGATGGCTATATATCCGAAACCATGAAAAATTGGATACATCACATGTGGACTTTTTTCAAGGATTTTAAAAGATCTTTCTAATGGTGATAAAATATACAGGGTGTTCTATTTAAAAAAAAAAGGTATTTTGCTGTATAACTCAGAAACCCGATTGTCAATTCTTTTTTCTAATCTTCAGTTTTAAAGAGCGTGAAAAATGTTACTAGTTTGCTAATTTAAACTATTTCGTATTTCAAAAATAACGAACTTACCAATGACGGATACTTAATTTGGATGACCCTGTATACTGGGTGTTTTTAAAAGGTTACGGCAAAAAGGTACCACAGATTCCTTAGGCTAAGATATGACGATCTAACCCAACTTACCTTAGTCCAAAAGTGGATGATTTCGGAGATACAGGGTGTTAAAAATGTATTCTGGTTTTAGTTTTTTTTTATAAATAATATTAGTAATAATTGGTGTATTGTCACAATATTTGAATGAAAGGGGTTTTGGAAGGTGAGAAATAAAAATGTGCTTTCAATTTAATTGTTAACTTTAGGTGGCACCACCTGCGGTATCTTGAGCAAATTAAAAACGAAATAACTTTTTTGAACCATCACTTTTGAGTTAACTATTTTCTCAACACCAATCACATTTTGGCATTTCGTTGTTTCTATGGTAACAAACCTATGGTTAGTGTTAACCAAATATTGTGAAACTGGCCGTTAGACTCTAATTTTATGTTTGTTTTCTTTGTAGGTTCACCAAAACTAGCTATTATGTCCTTTATAAATGGTTTTCACGGAAGAAGTATGGCAACTTTATCTGCAACTCGATCAAAATATATTCAAAAAATTGACATACCGGCATTTGATTGGCCTGCTGCAAAATTTCCTCATTATCGTTATCCTTTGCACGAAAATGAACAGTTTAATAAGGAAGAGGATAATCAATGCTTGGCAGATGTTGAGAAACTTTTTGAAAAATGGAATAAAAAAGGAATACCAGTAGCTGGGGTAGGTTTATACAGGGTAATTGATAGAAGTTATTTGAGTACACGCCAAAAAATAAATTAAAACTATAGTAAGAACATTTTAAAAGCGCAAATTCGGTACCCATTCAAAAAATAATACAAAAAAACATAAAAAGGCCGCCTGCAATCGGACTATAAAATTTAAATATTTAAAATTTTTGGTATTAAAAATTTTACTAGAGAGTGTAGGTTAAAAAAATATTATATTTCAGGTTATAGTTGAACCAATTCAGTCGGAGGGAGGGGACAATTATGCATCACCAGATTTCTTCAGAAAATTACAAAGTATTTGCAAAAAAATGAGGCAGCATTTATCATTGACGAGGTTCAAACTGGTGGCGGTCCAACGGGAAAGTTTTGGTGTCATGAATACTTTGACCTAATAACTCCACCAGATATTGTAACTTTTAGCAAAAAGATGCAATTAGGTGGATATTTTTTTCGGCTAACATGCAGTAAGTAAGCAAAGTTTCTGGCAAGGCGCAAATTGAGACGCAGCAGAGCACGTACTTTTGTAACCTATGAAATTAAATTATATAGCGCAAATTTAGTAGCGACGCGTCTAATCGAAAAAGCATTGATTTTTGTGGGAATGGTACAAATTCTCGCGTTAGACGCGTCTAAATTTGCTGCTGGCCTAACGTGTGAGACGCGACAAAGCACAGCGCGTTCTTGAATAGTAAATCGACGTGGCGCGAGTCGAGTACTCGAACACGCGTCGTTTCAATATTTTTGTTATTTAACAAGATATGACAAAAAGTCTTAAATAGAAGTTGTAGCGTTTCTAAATACGCATGTTCTAAAAATATTTTGATGTATACAGAGTGTTCCAACATACATATTTTTTTAAATCTAACCTCACAACAATAACTTTTTTGAGTCATTCTATATACATTTAAATATTTTTAGGGCATGTCAATTTGGAAAACCTACAAATCTTATATAAGACTTTTTGTTATATCTTGTTAAATAACAGAAACCCTGGACTTCCTGGGACCATTGGGCCACCCCAAAGTGTTTGTCTGCCAAGGGGTTGAAACTGACAACTGTCTGGTGACTAAGGAAATATCTTCTCTTTTAATAGATACCCAGGTAACACAATATTATATTCAGCTTTTACAAAATGATAAAAGTTAAGTTTTAATTTATTAACCTTTGGTACCTGCTACCTGCCAAAGCCACTAAAAGTCAAACTTTATAGTCTACCATTGCTTTTACCTATGTTGGGAGCATACACTGACAAACTCTCAGCTTTTACAAAATGACGAAAGTCTGTCTCTTGGACTATATGTATTAAATGTTAGCTTATATACAGGGTGTTTCACAACTTATCCGAAAAACTTTCAGGGCTAATTCTACATTAAAAAATATGAATAAACTTTAAATAAATATGTCAACGTCTTAGTTTTCGAACTACAGGACGTTAAAATTTCATTTTTTTTTAAATATCCTAACTATTCTTTACCCAATTTTGTTTTAATTTGGCAATATTATTAATGACATTAAGGGGTAATTTATCACTAACTTAATTACATTTAGTAAGTCCAGTGGCGTGTCGAGAGGCAACTAAAGGAATATTTCTAACAAAACAACGGTACTCCACTGACTGTGTAAATGGGGTATCAAATTTTTGTGCTTTCTTAAGATTAAGCAAATAAAAATACTGCTTTCATGTTTCCTAATTTTTTTCCGTATCTTGTCTAGTTTAAGAGAAAAAAATAAAATTTACTTAATTGCATATTTTTAGACCATAAAAGAAGCATTGCGGGATCTTTTTCTTTTAAAAATTAGGTTTTATAATTTTTAATTAGCAATTATGTTACAAAAATAATAAATGCTTATTTAAATAAGATTTAAATTCAGTATAACAGTTTTTATAAAATAAGTGTTTTTAAAATTTTTTCGTTTTTTGAAAATTTTAACACCCTGTATCTCAAAAACCAAGACGTTTGGGACATGTATTCATATGAAGTTTTTTTCATATTTTTTAATGTAGAATTAGTCTTGAAAGTTTTTCGGATAAGTTGTGAAACACCCTTTATATATTAAATATTTTAGACCTTGCCAACCATACAGAACGTTTAACACATGGATGGGAGATCCGGGAAAAGTCGTACTTCTTGAAACAGTTCTTAAAGTAATTATGAGAGAAAACTTGCTAAAACATGTTCAACAAACTGGCAAATACCTAATTGGTAAACTTGAAGAATTGGAAAGAGAATTTTATCCTATCATTCATTCTACAAGAGGAAGAGGAACATTCATAGCAGTTACTGCTGATAATCCAGATATACGGGACGAAATTTTAAAAAGACTGAAATTAAAAGGTAAAACATATTTTGTATATATGTATAATTATTTTATGTAGTTTCTTACGTTCTTCTTTTTATGAAGGGTTGTTTATTGCTTTGCCGGTCACAAGCGGATTTGCAAAATTTAGACAGCCCCAGATCAAAGGAGGAATAATTCAGGTGGTCTTCTTTTGGTAATTGTTTACTTATCGGACACCTCGCCGATTTTGATGATTTTGGGCATACGGGGGTTTTTGTGATGCTAATTACGAATCTAAAAAAAAATTAGTCGGCAACCTTTCGTTCTCGAGATATTCATCATCAAACTTGATTAGAACACTAACCTAAATTCACCATATTCCCCCTTCTTTATGCAAGCAATTCTTGACATTATTTCTGCTAAATTTGCACCCAATATTGGATTTTTACCTCCTAAACATTCATTTTTCTATTTATTTATTTATTATCTCAATAATTTTAATTGCAGAAGCCTTGACGACGAAATGGCTACAGCGATTGAAATTAAAGCTTTGCAATTTTATGGAAAAAATGGGTAAAATAAATAGAAAAAGGGGTTTTAAGAGGTTTTTTTTCCCAGGGAGCCGTCTGCATGTCCGGTGGCACTGCAGCCTGAAGGCTTATTGTACCAAACTCCCATTTTATTGTACCCATTCCAGTACCCTAGTTCCTTGAAGGAGGCGGTATAGGTCTGCTGGGTGCGTACCATATGTTTCCGGGGGCACTCTAATATCCCCGAAGATTGCTTGTCTCTTGTGATCCAGTGCCTCACACTCTGACAGTATGTGGGATACTGTTTCGGTCTCTGCTCCACATAATCTGCAGTCCAGATCTCCATTGTATAATCCCATTTTATTTAGGTGTTCTTTCACTGGAGCATGTCCGGTGAGGAAACTTGTGATCGTTCTTAGCTGATTCCTACCCATTTTGAGTAGTTCTTTAGCTCTTTTTGTGCATGGTCCACTGATGTATATTTTCCCATGCATGTGTTGAGGAAGCCTTTCCCAGTGCAGTCTTTGCTGGTCCTTTACCCAATTTTGTACCGCACTCCGGAAGGTACTCTTTGGCACTCCAAGGACTGGTTCTGGCCCGACGTATGTCGTGGCTGACCCCTTCTAGCCAGTTCGTCTGCGTTTTCATTGCCTCGAATTCCGCAATGCCTTGGCACCCACATCAACCTCGTGTTGTTGCGTTCCGCCAGTTCCCTGAGTTCCCCGAGGCATTCTAGTACCAGCCAAGACGATACCTTGGGATTAATTAGTGCACCAAGGGCTGCTTGACTATCCGTAAGAATGTTGATTGTACAATTTGTACGGGACCTTTGGTTGTTAATCCTGGCACATTGTAAGATCGCAAAAATTTCTGCTTGAAATACAGAGGCGTGGTTTCCCAGTGGAAAGGTCAAACGAGTGTTTCCCATCTCACTGTAGACACCTGCTCCTGACCCTTCTTCGGTTTTGGACCCGTCCGTATACCAGGTTTGACCTCGAAGAGAGAGTCTGAAATTTTCGTTTGCCCAGTTCTCCCTTGGGTGTATTGTCACCTGAAAGGGTGGAAATCAAATATTGTGTGCCAGTTTAGCTTACATCAATAATTGTTTGTAAAAAGTGGGAAAAATATGTGAAACTAAGGGTTTCAAGTTTGTTGATGGATATTTTGAAAACGAGGTTGCCGACTAAAAAATCTTTTATGTTTGTAATTAGCGCCCAAAAAAACCCTGTATGTCAAAAATCATTAAAATCGGCTTGGTTTCTGATAATTACCTTTTTTTCTTCTAAAAATAGATCCAAGAGTAACTTATTTATCTTGGTACAATAAGCCTTCAGGCTGCAGTGCCACCGGACATGCAGACGGCTCCCTGGGAAAAAAAAACTTATTTATCTATTAACATGGAATTAAAACAATTCTTTACCATTAATGTTCTTATTGGTTTCCAACATGATGTGTATAATCAGGGGTTATATTATCCAGTTAGAAGACCAAAAAAAAGCCCATTTTTTAAAGATTTTTTCGGAAAAACCCTTTTAATTTATTAGTTTCAAATTTGGTACATAAACTCTGTATCCTTTTTACAAAGACTTGACATATTTAATCTGTAAAAAAATTATTCCGCCTCTGTGGCCGATGTTAGGGTGCTCCTCTAAAAAAGTTGTTTTGCGGTGACCACTGTATCTCTTATCTCTGGACTGGATTATAAAAAATAAAAAACCAAGCGTATCTAGTTTCAGAAATGTATAATGTCTTATATAAGTTTTTAACAAAATGGCGGCTTCTCAAACAACAAAATCGAATTCGGGCCTCAAATTTAGGCATTAAATTATTTATTTTAAAAAAATTATCACAAATACAGAAACCTTCGTTTAATTGCAAAAAAGTATATATAAAAAGCTTGTGTTAAAATTTGAAGCGATCGATCCAGTAGTTTTTAAAAATCTTGGTCACCGTCTTCGAAAACACTGTGTTAAGAAAAACGCTTTTAAAGTTTTGTAAAACCTGTAAATTTAATTGATTTTTTTATACAGAATCAGCTAAATAACATAACACATAAACAGGGCAGTATTAACTGTACGAGGCGCCCTAGGCTAGAATTCCCGGAGCAGCTATTTTACATGATGAGCAAAAAAAAGGTCCTTACCTCCGTTGCGCCTATTTTCAGTTTCACCACCCGAAATAAAATTTTATATGACCAAATGACCAAAAAAAAGGTCATTCCCTCCTTTTCCAGCCTATTTCATTTATTTCAAAGAAGCACCAGAGAAATTAGGTCTAATCCCAACCCGACCTAAACTTTTTTAAAAACTCCCCTGTCTAGCGCCTATTATTCCCCAGTCTGGCGCCTATTTTTTCATGGCGCCCTAGGCTGTAGCCTAGTCAGCCTAATGGATAATACGGCACTGTGTAAAGAAAAGAGACAATCTATCGTGAATACCTGCATGTAAACACATCTGATTGGATTAGTCACATACATCCTTTTTGTTGCTTTATTCGATATCCCAATACCTACCTGCTTAACCAGTATACGGTTAAAGATCTCGCCAGTAAAGAAGATGCCACGGCGTCATCACTTCTGTCTCACTTTCAATTATTCTCCATTTTGTTGCTCGCACACGATGTAAACGACGCGTTTAGACAGCGATAGTTGATTGCCTTCTTTATTTGTATGACGCTTGTGGCATCTTTGTAACTAGTTTTTAGTCAACCTCTCTAAAAGTATTTAACGAATTAATTTCTAATTTTCAAAAAATATTTGTATTTGAATACATGTGCACTCAAAATATGCTAATTTTTTTTTCAAAATTGCAAGTGTATATAATCCCGTAAGTCCGATATTTTATTATTTTTAGGTGTTATATGTGGAGGTTCACATCCACAAACCCTTCGCCTTAGACCGTCTTTGACATTTACAAATACTCACGCAGATATATTTTTGGACAAACTTCGCCAAGTATTACAAGAAATAAAATAAACATAGATTATAGTTATCTGATTATTTATCTTTAATTTATTATTATTTTATACTGATATGACAAACAAGTACATATCAAACCCTTAAAAACCATCAAGTTTTTTGTTGTCTATAATATACATAGTATAGACGAGTCCACATTTAATTTATTCCGTAAGTAATACCGCAAAGTACACAAAAAATGATAAAGTAAAAAAACCCTTTTGTGAACAATGATTTATTGCAGCCACGTGCCACTGGTTTTATGGCAGCTCAGAGGCGAAATAAGAGAATGTTTTTTAAGTACCTAAACCTGTTTTAGCAGTATTTTTTTTGTATTTATCTAGAAAATATGAAATCAGGCGCTGTCAGCGCTATGTGCCTTCGAAAAGGTTTGTTTACTTTATGATTTTTGTGAACTTGGCTGTATTGCTTTCAGATGAAATAAATGTGGACCCATCTATTACTTAAATTAATCATCATTTCATTCTCGAAAAATTATTATTTTTATGTATTACTTTTAAAGTTAATTAATAATTATTATTTATTACTATGTTGATGTAAATGGGGGACTATTTTGTTTCTAATTTTTAATAATATAAAGTCTACAAACGTTATTATTTATGAAAATCTTAGATAGTTGATTGGCTTTGAAAAATTTACCGTTCTCTAATAAAATAAAATGTTAATTTAAAAATGCAAAAAATATAAATAACTTTCTTTCATAGCTAATTCAAAAAAAAAAATGATTGAAACAAGAATTGTTGAAATTTTATGTATTTTTTATCTTATAGTTTGTAAAAACTTTTTTATGTAAATTAGTGTGTTTATCGTGTATGTGTTTAAATGTTTGTATGTAACGAAGTCTTCCGAAAAAATCAAAATATGCTGCTTACTTTATGCTTAAGGCTGCCTTATCTACATTCCTTAAAGCAGACAGCACACTATCGCGGAACGCAACGGAATGGAAGCAGACGGAAATTTTAAAAGCATATAACTAAATTGGAGTTCCTCGGTATTCCAATGCGCGATTGTATGCGTACTCTCATTGATGTAGTTATATCACAAATTAATAGTATTCTGATAATTTGTGGTTATATGCTTTTAAAATTTCCGCTCGCTTCCATCCAGTTCCGTTTCGCGATAGTGTGCTGTCTGCTTAATGTTCTTTAAATTTCTGGATTATATAGGAT
>JACEGR010002825.1:0-118640 GCA_014170235.1 Listronotus bonariensis
ACTACACTGAGAGAAATTTCTAGCACCCATAATTAAAGTTTTAATAATCATAACTATATATTATCTCAGTTAAATAGGGAGCCAGATAAGATCAGTTAATCATAATTAAAGTTGACTTTCTACTTCCAAATTAGTTACTATAACTAAGTCTATTTTTAATAACCGAAAAATATCTGATATGTTAGCTTAATCATTATTTGGCATTGGTAGTGTGGTTATTAAAATCGTCTAGTTACCGCTGTTAGTCCATGACATTATGGTAACATTAAGTCATTTACTTTTTAACTGCTCAATGGACTTAGTTGGGACTGATATTCAATCTTATTATCAGTATTACTATATCAACATTATGATCATCATTGTAATGTTAATGACTTAACCAAGGAGCTTTTGTGAAGTGGTTATAATTTTTAGGACTTAGGGTAATACCTAAGCTTTAAATTAAAGTAGCAAAAATGTAGCTTGCTGGAATATACAGGGTGTCCTGGAAAAGCGTGAGGTCAAAAATGATAGGGGTGGTGGAGTGAGCCAAAATAATGTTAGTACTCTCCCCTATATAAAAAAAAAGAAGTTCTATCCCGCGCTTCCTTAGGGAGTTATTGAGGTTTAAAGTTAGAATATAAAAAATTAATAGTATTTCATTAATAACTTTTGAACGGTTGCCACAATAATAATGATATTTAGGCATTTAAACCACTGTACCAATGCTTTTGTCCATAGGCAAATGATGCGCCGTAAGTCATAATTATACAGGGTGAGACGAATTTTTCGTTTATTTCATGCATTTCTACAGAGGTAAAAAATTACATTTTGGTTTAACTGCATAATTTCTTTTATCATTTTGTACAAAAAAAGGTATACTTTATTTAAATTGGATACCTTGACCGTTTTTCATATAAACGCATTTTAAATCCAGACATGTACCTCCATTTTGTGTGTAATAAAATCAATTTGAGAAAATTGGCTTAAAATATGGTAAAATCTTTTAAAAACAGTCTTTATTTGTGTTATAAAGTTTCAAAGGCCTTTAAACAGACCATTTTCTTTTAATTTTTAAACCACATTTTAATATTTTCCCTCAAAAAATGGATTTTTTTTGTTATATAGCTGATTATGATTATTCTTAGAGCAATAATTTTTAAGAAATGTGTTAGAAATGCTACTAAGAAATTTTTTGAAATATCGATTTTTATGTGCTCTTTGCATTTCTCAAAAGGTGTTAAAAGTTTATGTTTACATAGATAATTTAACAGCAATTGACAAAGAAACGACTTTTTATTGTAAATATCCAAAAAAGTGTCTTCAAATTCATCAATTAGTTTTTTAAATATAATGTAAGATACCATCACTATATCTACTACTTGTTCACGAGGATATAAAAGACGACCACGACTTACAGATTGTATAAGATTGTAAAAATCTTCTACAATACAAGGTTCATTTAATGTTAAATTATCTTTGCAAAATTCACAGTTGATTTTTTTAAACAATATAGCAGCAATATCCACCCAAATAAGTTATAACTGGCATTTCAGATCTGATAGCTTCAGAGTCTGATTCTTGAATTACAAGTTTGGATAACAAACTATCAATCTGGTCAGCATAACATAAAGAGGTACCTAACTGGGATTCGCTGAGGGTGTCACAATCTAGTTCAAAGAATTCGTTTATATTAATATTTCCATAATGTCTAGATTTTAGTGACAATATAGACTGAATTCTGAGTCTTTTTTCTGATTCATATAGTTGGCGACCTGAGATATGGTAATGGCCACCAGCTAATTGTCTATATTTTCCAAAACGCCCTTCCAATGGATCTGTTTGAAATTTGCCTAGTAATACATAATTCATATCTAATTCAGTTAAACAATACTTGGTAACTTCAAGAAGTCCATAGATGGTGTGACTTAATGCAGTGTGTGTCTGCCGAGTTAAGTTATTGGGAAAATTAGAGGCTTTCCAAGTATCTAGCCAATTTTGCATTTGATTTAAGAAATAAAATTTAGTATCTTCATTGGGGGCAGCTAATATAGTTTTGGTGAAAGGTTCTTGGTACTTATCTAATAAATGTTTGCCCTTAAGGGGAGTTTTAACGTTAACGATTTTCCACCATGTCCATATAATGCTAATAAAGTCTGCTGTGTCTTGTGAAAAAGACAAATTATTAAAAGGGCCTTTTAGAGCTTCGATAACAAAAGGGTTAAATATTTTAAGGGATAATTTGACATTTTGTCTTTCTATAGACGATGGATATAAAGCCTTTAAGCTAAGTGAATAGCCATGTTTTAGTAATTTGTCTTTTTCCAATTCATGCAGTTTTTTTACAGTAGAAAAAGCAGCACATTTTTTTTGACCTGTCTGAAAATCAGGATAAGAAAGTGTTTGGTCGGGTTTTGAATTAAGCCAGTTATTAAAAATACATTTTAGTAAATGAACGGTGTCGAAAAGGTAAAATAGTGGTCTTTCTGGGTCAATGGGATGTGGAAAAACTATGCTAAGTTCATTAAAGGGTGAAAAATTGCTCATTGCTTTACTATTTATTGCATTGTTGTCACTAATTGTGCAAAATACCAGGTATCCAAATTCTTCTAAATTTTCTATTATAGTTTTAATAAACTGATATAACATTTTCGAGTTTACTGTGGACACAGGACATATATGAATAACTTCTTTAAGACTTGAGCAAGGACTAGTTATCATAAATGCAACTGCGGATGATGCTACAGTATTATTTTTACTGCTGTTCCTACAGTATTGCCTGCTTTAAAGTCCAAATAGGGTTCAATATGAATTTCATCAAATAGTAATATAACATTTTTCTCTTTATCGGTTAAATACTGGAAAATGTTGCGAGCATAGGTTAAAAAAACTTTCTTTCATCAATATGGGGATCTGTCAAAAATGTATTGCAAATATTTTTTATTGTGTCGGGATGAGGTAATATAATTGGAGCATGGTTACGCAAATATTTATAAGAATGCGGACTTATAGTAAACAAAATTGAACATAAAACCATGGTGCTAGGTGAATATCTATATCTTTCGTTTGGTAAACATAATAAAGTTAACTGTTCTGAAACAAATTTTAGATTTTGAGTTTGTTCATCCGACCCTTTTAAATTTGAAAGAATATTTATAACAAAATTTAGGATCTTTTTATTTTTGTCATAGTCAGGGTCAGCTTGGTGCTTGGCTTGGTACGAACTAGACTCAGGATCTGGTATCGAACTGGGTATGCTACTCGAAGGCTCAGTCGAGGACTCAGTATTAGGACTTAGGGGAATTGACAACATTGTATTATCAATTGCATCAATAATATTTCCTTATTCATCCAAAGTGATAATTTTAAAAGGAAACTTTAAATTAGTTATTGAAGCACAAACTGAGTGGCCATATAAATATGTCTTTAAGTTTAAATTACTAGAAATAACAATTGCCCAAGTTATTACAGGACCAGGGGTATACTCAAATTTAAATAATGTTAAATTATCTGAATTCACTACTGAAAACCAGCCACCTTTAACAATAAATTTTTTAAATAGTCCTAAAAACCCATCGAAATCCTCAAAACATGTAGCCTCTTTATGAATGTTAAATTCTTTTTTACTCTTTTTTAATGCTTGTAAAAGATGTAATTCATCTAGGTCTTTATACTTTTCATCCTTACTCTTCCGAGATGGTACGTTTTTGAAAAATAATCTGGACAATTTGGAAAAACAGTTGGAATAGAATTGTCTTTAAGTCAAGGTTTTTTTAAATTTACTGTGATAATATTACCTGTTTTTATATTCTGTTGGGAAATAATCCAAATAATACTACCTGCAGTAAAATGTAATTCACACACTTTAGTGTTTTTATTGGGGACCAAATCGTCTCGAGGAATTGAACGCAACCATTTCTTTTGTAACTCACTATCATTTGGAAAACCAAATACGTGTACTTTCGGCCCGTTAGTGTAATTTCCACGGCACCCCGGTGCGCAACACTTATACGGCATATTCACATTAGTTTTAAAGTGTAATTTCAATAATAAAACTACTTTTTATTTTGAAAAATTACAAAACGTCCGAAACCGGCAAGAAATAAACAAACCAACGCAACGCTTCGTTTAACCTCAAACTAAACTAGGACAAAGTTCAAGAAAGCCGGAATTGTAGTAGAACAGTGCAATATTGAATGCGCCGTGGCGATGTCATTCACAATATTGCTCTGAGCTACAATACAATGCATTTTATATGGAAAAAGGTCTTGGCCTAGATTTGATGACGTCAGGCCTAATATAATTTAAGCGCCGAGGCCTTTTGTTCTTTAGGAGGTATTGACTCAAGGCCCATTGTACTGTTTACTAGCAAGCAACAATGTGTATCTGTTACCTGTAACGACGACCGGTTCAATTGCACCTCAACGGCAATCTCCAACTCCGCAACTTACCCACAACAACTTGCCTCTGCGATTCATTTGCAAAATGCTACCAACTATTCTTTTACGATTAATGTTGTTAATAATAATAGGCAGTAATGGTAAACATAAATATTATCAAATGGTTGTTTAGTTTGCCTTTTCCGCACTTGACTGCTTGACTAAACTCCGCTACGCGTCGTTCGGTCAACTGCAGTCGCGTGCGGAAAAATGGCACTTTCAGCACTAGTTAGGAAATATACTATTACATTTAAAAGTTACAAGTAAAAGTTTTTCATACTAGCGTCTAGCGATGATCTGCAACTTGGCTTTCGGGTGTTTGCGACATGTAGTTATGTAGAGCCTAACGCCGCCACTGGTAATACCTGAGAAGATAAGAACCGGTGAATATGCATATAAACAATTTTCAGTGTTTATCTTTCAAAGACTATTAATATGATAATTTACTCATAAATGCAAACTAGCTTTTTTCCGAACTTTGTCTTTTATTATTTTTACATGCTGCATTATGTTAACAACTTATCAATGGGTGAATCGCTAAATAGTTTTATACCGTAATTTATCAAAATAAGTTTTTGTTGAAGTAGAATTTATTTCACCTATTATCTGTTCCAAATAGTATAAATAGGAGTAACAGTATTATTAAGATATACAGTCTATTGTAAGACGTCCTAGTGTTAGTTGCAGTCATTGTATCACTTGTTTAATAGATTTGTCTGAAGAAGCCTGCATAGTTTCATTGGCAGTTTATTAACAAGTTTCCCAAAAAACAAAACGGAGGAGTTTCTACGAACCTGGATTGCTGGAAGCTTAACGAAATTATGTCTTCAAGGCGCTGCAGCGCGAGATCTAGGATATATACAAGTGATTGCGGCAATATTGTATGTTAAAATAAAAATATTACGTCTGTATAAATCATCTTTAATTATGCTTATAAAGATTAATTTTAAGATAACTACGCGAGTTAATTAAATGTTATATATATCGTCTTTAAATATCGTAATTCCTTAATATTAAAAAAATATCACTGTCGGGATTATAGTTTAACACTTTAATTGTTTAAATATTCCTTTATTAAAATAAACGGTAAATTGTTGTATTAACGTTGGGTCAAAAGCCAACCATTAGGAAAATGAGTGATACTAGAAGAATTTCGGACTTCCATTGTCCATTATTTTACTACTCATACAAAGTTGGGCAGTCCTACCTTTGTCCGTTTTCATGTAAAAACTAAGTTTATTTAGACCGTTGTTTAGATTACACTTGAAAACGGACGAAGACAAGACTACTCAAAACGTTGTGTGAATAGATAAAATAAAAAAATGGAAGTATAAAATTCTTTTAGTATTACTCATAAAGAATCATTGTCTATCACATTCAAACAGACATTAGGAAGATATTGAAAAACATTAAAAAAAGTTTTTCTTTTTTTATGTTAAAATCAAAAGAGGATTGTATTTTGAACCGGAAATTCTGTTGACCGGTTTGCTAAGATTTTTCCGACCGGATAGATATCAGGAAAACCGGACGATCCGTTCGAAAACCGGACATCTGGCAACCCTAATAATAAAACCAGCATTCTAATTTCCGATTCTAATGTGCAAACATTTATGGTAACGGTCTGGTTTTGAAGCTTTGCTTCACGTGGCCTTTGGATAATTTACCATTCTGTCAAGAATATATTGATGTTGCCAGAAAGCCAAGTTGCAGATTATAGCCGGCTGTCCATGAGAGCGGTTTTTCGCTCGCGGATGATAATTCAGTGTTGTGTTTGGTAAGTGCAAATTTAAAATGCTTTTCCCGCCAATCACAACGCTGAATTATCATCCGCGAGCGGAAAACCGCTCTCATGGACATTAAACTTATTGCTAGACGCTAGTGTTTTCCATTGGTTGCACTCTAATTGGATCACACTGTATACATACTGATGTGGTCCTTATATAGGGTATGTTTGGGTTTTTTGCAATGATTCTCAATAGGTTTAAATATATTTTTAAAAGAATGTGCCAACTTAATTTCGAAAAAAACCCGGTTCACAACAGCCAAAGTGTAAAATTTTATCATAGAAGAGGTTCTGTTATAACTTTAATTTTTCTTTAATTTATTTGGATATTAATAAATAATATCGGCACATGATAACTCTTGTTGCAGATTTAACCTTTACAAAAAGGTTTTCTCCGATTTTTTCTAACTTAATTGGTGAACAGTTATTTGATGTCGATATCATCAAATAACAAAAATGGCAACGAATATTAATATAATATAACTTTTGAACCAATTAGGTTAGCAAAATATCATATAAAACTTTTGTATTAAAGTGACTTTGGTACATCAAAATTAGAAAAAGAAGAATTATAACCATTAAATTTAATTAATTGATTGGCAAGTAAGTTAAAAGCTAAAAGTTAAAAATATTAAATCCAAAATTGTATCCATCGTTTAATTAAATACGTAATCAAGAGCAGTTGAACCACAGTAATTTCACGGAAAAACCGTCGAAAAAACTGTTAAGTGCCTGTTTAAAATCCTAATCAAAATCGGTTTAGGTGGTTGCAAAAAAAATTAAATTACACTACGTAAGTATGCTTTTAACCTTTTTTTGATCGCCGACGTAACGTATGTCCTAAAAGTTTTGGCACAAAACTCAAGGTCTTTAATTCTAACAAAAACAAAATAATATCAAGTTGCCTTTGAAAACAAAAGTTTATTTACTTTATTTACTGTCAGTTGAGCTTTATTTATTTTGAAGTTTTCGCTTTAAGATGTCGTATAAATTAGAAATAAGAAAAAGTATCTACAAGTTAGTTGGGCGGATACCCAAAGCTGAAATCTATCGAATATTCCAGAATGAAAACATTTCACGCAGAACCATTTATAGAACAATAGCGGAGTGCGAGCAGGGAATACCATGTCTGAATCTCCCAAAAGTGGAAGACCACGTGCATTTACCGCACAGAGGTCAGAGAGATTGGTGAGAAGAGCAAAAAACCAGATTGGAATGTCAACGAGAAGACTGGCTAGGCAATACAGATCTTCTAAGAGTACGATATCGTTGGATTTGAGGAGGAATGGTCTTAAATATCGAAAGAGACGTAAGTGCCCCAAATACTCTCAAGCGCAGCATTAAAAAAAAACGATAAATATTGTGTGCCAAAACTTTTAGGACATACGTTATTGTCTCTCGTTGCGTGTACGGATAGGTATAAGTGTGCATATTTATGGTGTTGCTTTTTGTCTCTAGTGTCGATATGATTCGTAAGTAATCACACAACATTTTCCATGATAGGTTCACAACACTTTGGCTATCGTGGGGGCAGATTAATTTTAAAATTAAAATTTGCCATTTGGTTTTAAACATTTAAATCCTATTCAGAACTATTAAAAAAACTCAAACATACATATCTTAAATAAGAACCACCCTTATACATTCATATACTGAACTAAATATGGTAATAAAACAAATCTGAACAAAATCTACAAAAGTTAATTTTAAAATCACTTTGGGAGCTGAGAAGAATTTTACATTTTTCTCGCTTTAAGCACATCTTGATAAAACATTTTATAAAATCTTTTGTTCGACTCAATTGCTTTCTTACACAAAAGGCAGGGAATTATTTACGGATCGAACTTAACGGAAGGTTCTTTCATGCGGCTGTGTGTTTGCAGGTATTTTTAAAAATCCTAGATATAAAATACAAAATAGATGTAAGAGAGTACAAACTTGAATTACTTTGTTCTGTATGTAAATGATAAATTTTAAAATGGTTGGTAAAGAAATAAATTTACCAAATACTGCGTGTCTTCGGAAGTTCTTAGCAAATGGAAAACTTTTTAGTTATTAGCTAAGTAACTATAAAAAAACTACTCAACTTTTTAAAGACGTCGGCTATATTTTCTATCCATATGTTAGTAAAACTTGTGTTTAAGAAATTATAATAAATGTTACGAAGGGGAAATATGGAAACTTCATTAAAATGTTATTTTACATGATCAATAATTTAAAACATCCATGAACGAACAACAGAATAAAAATATAGAAAGAAAACTTTACCGCAGCTTACGTAATTAAAAACGAAAATTATTTTCGCCCTTGGCGATATGTCACAAATGTAAAAATTTGACGGCTTTTATATCATTATAGTGGTATTCTCTTCTCGAGACATGATCAGTTTCACTTCTCGCAGTTCGTTGACCTGCAAGAAATTTTAATCATTTGGTCACGTGACTGATGTCATTTTAAATATTATTAAACATATTCAGAAGGAGGTTAGCCACATAAGTTTCAAAAGAATGTTTTATTAGTTCGTAATGACAAATACATCATCTGGTGTATTCCTTTTATGCTTTAGAATCGCCCAGAACGACACCGTAAGATTTTCTTTTATAATGGAGTATTCTGCAGAACCGTTCTTTTATGTTTCCCCTTGTCTCTCATGTACCATCATACTTGGTTATATTTGAAAATACCGGTAATAATTTATTGTGGGTAAATAGTCAACCAGAAAAAATATAAACCACAGATGACTAAAACATAAACCAAACAAGAAACAACAAATCTGTCAAATGGTATACATGTCATGTAAAGGGTCAAATCCTCTTTTTTTCTGGTGTTTCTTTTAAAACTATTCTGATCGGTTCCAAAGAACGGTTTCACAAGTTAAAAAGAATAAACCAATTAAAGCTGATCTTAAAAAATACACAAGGCGCCCTATAAAGAAGTAGTCGTAAGCAATGTTAGCCAGTACGATATATATTTTTTTTAATTTTCGTGTAAAAAAGTTTTCAGTTAATGGAGAATAAAAAAACAGGCGGATTTTTGCTTTTTTAGTTTTTATAATTTAAAACCAGGTATATTTTTAAGCCACCCTGTACATATAACCTACAAATATTCTTATGTAAATTTATTTTTTTACCCAGCACGACAAGACACTTTTATTTTGATTATTTACTGTATGAAAAGACACTTTTTTCGTACAGTAAATAATTAAAAAGTTTTTCATTTGGTAAGAACCTCCAAAGACCAATGTATTTGTTACATCCTGAAAATAGGTTAAGATTAACGTTCTTACGTTCCTGATGAGTCGCGAGGTGGCCAAACTATAGATGTAACAGAGTTCACCATAGGATTTCCACTTTTTTTAATTTTTGTGTAAAATTTATATGTCGTTAACTTTATTCATAAATTAGGATACATAATATGGGGAAATTAAATAATATTTAAAATATGGGGTGTTAAGTTTTAAATTTACATTACATTTGTGTCATAGAAAATAAACAAACATATTACCTTATTGTCATAGTTACAGTATTAGGTTTAGTCTGTAATTTTTTGATAAGTAATTTTATTTTGAATATTTTTTATGTGCTTTAAATATATGTCTGTTTAAAACCTAATCGTAATAAATGTGGAAGTAGTGGTGACTGACTATCAGAGTTGGATATTATTCAAATACTTCTGAATAATATTTAGAATGTATTTGGCTGATATTTGAATACTACTCAAATACATTTGTGAGTTTTGTATTCGGTACTTGACTGAATACTTTTTCTGTCAGTATTCGAGATTCTGGATTGCGAATGCCGTTTTAAAATCAAAGTATTTAAATACTTGCTTTGTATTTATATTGCGTTATTGAGATTCTGTATTCGATTCTTGGTATTTAAATCGTGGTATTTGAATCCTGCTTTAAAGAATTTATAAATACTGCATTCTGTTAATACAAAAGGTGAAAAGTAGATATAAGTTGAAAAGTATTCATTAATACTGAATTCTGGTAAATATTGGTAATGAACAGAGTTGGGTCGTATTCGAATACTCAGTATTCTGAATAGTATTCAGAATACATTTTGCCGGTATTTGAATACATTTGTGTGTGTGGTATTCGGTATTCGGCAGAATACTCTTTTGCTCAGTATTCGGGATTCTGTATTCGAATTCGAAATTTTTTTTTGGTCTTCAATTTTGTCATAGGTTTTGTTTACTAGTATTCGAATTTTTTCGTTTCCAGTATTTGAATACCGATTCCGGGTATTCATGTATTCGAATACTTTTTTCTTCCTAGTATTCAAATATTCGGTATTCAAATACTTTCTTTTTCCGGTATTCGTATTCGTATTTGAATACCGATTTTCAGTATTCTGCCCAACTCTGGTAATGAAGAAAGGGACACTAAGTCAAAGACAATTCCCTGTGGTTTTTAGTTAGGGCAACTACCTTTTTTTAGAATGCATTATTCAAGATTTATATCCGACTCGACTCTGCTAACTAAAAAGAATAGGAAAAAAAACACATTTAAAACCAGTAGGTTTATTCGGGATGCGGTCATATGCTTTTTGAATAAATCTTATTGTATGAGATATTTTTATATTTTAAATTATAATAGGAACATTATAACTAATATGAAACCACCATAACAATATTGTGATATTTTTATAATATTTGTAGAATAAAAAAATTTTTTAAAAATTATAATTTGTTACCAAATACCTAGAAAAAAGCAAAATTAGAAAATGTTTGTTTATGTCTCATTTATTACTTACCTTAAGAAAAAACAAAAAAAACTAATAGGTAGATAATACTTTTAAAGAACAGGTTTAAATAAAAAATTAAATCGTTGCTGGCTTGTTATTTACTTGTCAGCGAGAAATTGATTATTTTTATAAAATTTTGAACCACGTTGGGTAACAGAACATAGTTACGTGTAAATTCAATTTTTATATTCATAACACGATGTATAAGAAAAGGAAGCGTATATATTAAATAATTCATTTTAATAGTCAGCTATTTGCTTATAAATAAATTAAAAGAAAGCAAAGAGAACAAGAAGTTATGTTTATTTTTAAAAATTCCTAAATAAAAAACAACAAATATAATAAATGTTTTCAGGTACAATCAGTTTTGCTTGGGCATTTTAAATACTGTCGTTAATAGTAAACACGTATTTGAAAACTTTAGATAGACCTTAGGATAACTTTTTACCAGCTAAACTTAAACATTTACTTTAAAATCATATTTTATGCAGACGTAAAAATGCATTAACGATATAACGTAACGATCGACCCCTCCGTTTAAAAATGTGTTGCTAGTTCAAAAATAAGCAAATAAACACACATTTATTTATTGCGCAAATTTGATAATATTTGTAATATACACTATTAAAAACTAAATGGTTAAATAAAAAAATCTAGCTTTTATAGAACGTAAACAGATATATAGAAACATTTTTTTGTTTTTTTAACATTTATTTTTTTTTAAAGAGAAAGTAAAGTAAAATAAATCTAGGCATTATATTAGGAGATGACAAAATTAAACAAATTAAACCCAAAAGTAACGTGCACAGGGTTTGCAGATTTCTATGTGCATTCAATACAAATAAAAATTTTTCATATAAAATTTAAAAATATTTTTTTGAGGACATCTTAAGCAGCTTTTAATGTCTCGTCTTTCACATTATGATGATTTCTTATTTCTTTTTTTTCTTATTTTCAGTGCACGTCCTAACTCTGTCCTTCTTCACGAATGATGCGGATAATTTGTTATAATCGTCGTATGTTAGCAGCTTCTTTTCTAATTGTTATAATTTAGTAACTTTAGGGAGTTTTTTTTTATGGTGGACATCCTAAACATTTATGTTCCTTAAACCTTAAAAGTAATTGGATCCTTTTGTTTTTTTACATTTTTTCTCGTTTTTTCTTTTATTTGCAAATTTTTCTTTTTCCACATCTTCCCTAAATTCTATTTTTGATTTTCTATTATGGTCGCTTTAAATATATTTAGCATTTGAGCAAACGTCACTATTTCTAGAAAGAATTTCATTCGCCTATTTTACCAAGGTCGCTTTATAACCCTTATTTAAATATTTTATTATATTGGGGAAACATACTGCTGATCCAAATTTTATATTATAGAATAAAAATAATCCCTGATGAAAATAAAATAAAAACCATAATTACAGACCTGGCGTTATTTTAACACCGTCGAAAATTCGAAAATTAATTGCAAAGCCGAAAGGGCCGATATTTACACAATTTTTCGAAAACACACTTAAACTGAAAAATAAAAAGCTAGCTTGCCCCTAAGCTCAGTACATAGTGGATGTGACTAGAAACATATAAATCGCGATGACTGAGGAGTCAAAATGACCCCTTGTCTGTTGTTAAGAGTTAAAAAAATATATACAAGGTGTAATTTAATCGATGGCTAAAAATACAGGGATTGATTCCTTAGCTTATTTTATGAAAAAAGTTCATATGAACATAAATCCTAAACGTCTTAACTTTTGAGATACAGGGTGTTAAAGGTTTCAAAAATGTAATTAAGTTAGTGATAAATTACCCCCTAATGCCATTATTAATATTGCCAAATTAAAACAAAATTGGGTGAAAAATAGTTAGGATATTTAAAAAATAGATTTTTTTTATATTACCACTCTGTATCTTAAAAGTTAAGAAGTTTAGGGTATATGCTTATATGAGCGTTTTCCTAAAATAAGCTAAGTAATTATACCCTGTATTTTAAGCCAATAACTAAATTACACCCTCTATAAATTTAGTCGTTTGGTTTGGAAAAAGCTTACGAATTTTTTAAATAAAATAATGAAAATATCGGAATTTGCAGATAAAATATAATTACTGATCAAAATATCGAAATTCATTTAAAATGGAGAAACTAAGTAAGTAGTTAATGTTATTGAAAAACTCAAATAAAATAAAAAAGATCAGTTAAACACCTTTGCCTGTTCAAAAATTCCCATTATCTTTTCACTGATGTTTGTACAAAACTTTTTTATAAAATGCAATAAAAATAATTATTTTTTAACATTAAAATTAATCAAACCTGCTTGACTTAATAAGTTCCCTAGGAATATAACAAATGATATGTGATAATGATGGATCGACGAAACGCGTTAAAAGAACCTTAAATACTTCTAGGGTCCTCACTTTATAAAAATAAGAACATTAACGATCTTAAATACTGACAATTAAAGAATTTTATAATCTAGGACTTTAACCATATGTACTTTAAACCTTTGGTTAGAGTTGACATAACATTGTAATGGCGACTCTCAAGGCTTAAAAACCCTGATATCTTTTTTTGTACATATATGTTTGTTTTTGGCAGGTAATTTGACTATTAAAAAAATAAATATAATATTTATTTAAAAATATAAATAATAAAACAAAATAACTCTAAAAAATATATTGAAAGACCTACGACTACCTACCTACAAATGTGAATAAGCTTTGTTTTATATAATTATTATTTGTTTTACGAGTTTCCTTTCCTTTTTTCACTTAAATTCTAAATATGTTTATTTAAAATTTTTTGTTGGTAATGAAATATATTTCGTAATAATTTCTTTTATTATTGGTTATTTTTATGAGAAAAATAAAACATCATATTGAACTCAATTTCCTTTTGAACTTTGACTGTTATATTATTAAATTTGTTATTTACCTTTTTCTCGATACAAAAGTCAGTTTTATTTCCAAACTTTTAACCTTTTTGTTTATTTTAAGGCATCGACTCTGAAAAACAAAAAACGTCGAATAGATAAATCCCTCTACCCAAAGAGTCAAGTAGAATTCAGTTACGTACTGTTGAATAAATATAATCATTTTTGGGTATTAAAATTTAAATTGATACGAAAAATATTGCAGGTAGACATCTCAACTTTTAATAAAAACTAGTAATATACCATAAAAAGTACTTTTCTATAATTTTGAGTTTAAATAACACAAAAGTGATTTTTATTCAGGGTGGACATGTCTTGTTTTTATCGATATTCATGGTTTTATATTAATTTTTTACAACGCACGGTCATATTTTAAAATTATATCAAGATAATAATGACAGAAATAATAAAAGAACTTTTAAACTAATTCAAATTGATTTTTGAAAAACCGCTTCTCATTTGTGTTCTGTTATTTGACATTTTTTCAAAGAATATTCTTTTAATATGTATTAATTAGGGGTATACATTTTTGTGGAAAAAGTGTAAATTGCGTCTTTTTATTTGCCCCTTTCATTAACATTTAAAAAAAAACATTTTTTAAAAAGAAGATGATTGAAAAAACTGGTTTTGAGAAAATTGCGTCTAAAGTTTTACGTTAAGTTTCACACAGCGTAACTGATAGAATAGTACACAAACCATACGTTCTTTTAAGTCAAATTTTCTTGCTAAACGCATTCGTCGAAGTGATTCAAACCGTATTCAAAAATTACACTATAAATATTAGAATCAAGAAAATGTAGGTTTTCAAACCGTTGCGTCACAGCCCAATAAGCTTTTAGGTTATGATTATGGTTTTTTTATTTTTTTTTTGGTTAATATGTACATTAGTTTACACCGGATATACAAATTTTACACTTTCCTCTTACATTCATGTTAAAAATTCACAAAAAATGACCGAAACAAAGTTTTTAATAAGCTCAATTCATATTATGACCGCCCGACAAGGATAACTGTATTGTTTTTAAACCGTTGTCCTAGATGTATTTAAACAGGGTTAAATACGCGACGAATATGACGTCACTGTTTAGCAAGAAAATGTAATGTTTTAAAAATGTTTTTAACCGTATTATCAAAAAAATAACTTTAAAATGATGTAGTATACTAGAAGTACTTATCATTGAAAAAGGGGGAAAGAGTTACTTATACGGGTAGTCCGGCTTCCAATCGCCTATTGTAAGAGTTGTCCGCTTAAACCGATCTAGTTGCCAAGTCACTAAAACGGCTATAACTTTGAAAATTATTTGAATTTTGAAAAATCCTTTTAGGGGGATATTTTTGAACCTAAGCTATCAAATTATTTAAAAAACTACTCACCATACATTACTTTTATTAAATTAAATTTACTGCTCAAAGGTAAATTTAATTGAATTATTATTTTTGTTCTCATTAAAAGGAAAGTTATAAATTATTTATGCGTTCTTATCTGAAACAATAGGGTTTGTTTTCAAATTAGTATTTAATCCTTTTCGCAAGCTTTTAGATTAACGTAGAACAGGGTTTCCATTATGATTTTCTTGTTATTATTTCTGGCCTCTTTATTATTTAAAGTCTTAATAAAAGTGTTCTTTAAGTTTTAAAAAACTTAATTTAAAAGCAATGCTAACAAAAAACAAAAAATAATAATAAAATATGTAACAAAATAAGTATTTTTTTTGACAAACTCCAATACTGTCAGGCCTAACTAGGCAAACATAGTATCTAATAAGCACAAGTAAAAATTATTTACTTTCTTAGTGTATTATACGATAGTATTATATGGGACCATTACAAAATATTACTTATTTTCCAGCCGCAAGCGATTACTGTAAGTTACACAAGAAGGAAATACGTATTCCGTACAAGTTGCATACCATACTCTTTTCACGACTATTGATATGTTACTTGAACACATTTTAAAACAATACTAATGTATATTTTTATTGATAAAAAAATAAATTTAATGTTTCCGATTTGGGACAGAATATTTATCAGCCAAGACTTACGCGACATTATAGCCTACTACATTATTGATATTGTTGGTTGTACGTACCTATTATATAGGTATTTTTGTATTCCCATAAGACTAAAAAATAGTGACCTTGGCTGAAGAGTCATATTTAGAAAACGAGTATGTCAAAAACATATACAAATGTTTGTATTTAGGGACATTTAAAGTACATTATGACATACTAGCTGTGGATAATAAGCAATATTACCTGTTTAAAATCACAGTATTTTACTTTCTGTAAAAGCAGTAGTAAATCCTGTTTTTTCATGTTACTCACCACGAGACTCTACTCAGACCAGTTTCGCCTTCTTAACAGGAAATTATCAATGAGGCTCTATCTAGTCATAGTGAATAAGGTAGAAACCAAGCGTCTACTTATTTAACAAACATCGTTGTGTACCGGTAGAATATTAAGTCCTGGCGTTGATGCCCTAATAAAGTTGTATTTATAGTGGTAAGTTTCGAATAGAAGGCTACCTTTACCCATCTGCTTACCGGAAAAAAACTGTTTTATATTAAAAAGAATATTTAAACAAAGGTATCGCCATAGGGTTGCCTAAAAAATTAAGTCAAGGCCACATTTAATTTAAAAAAAACCCCAAAATTCCTTACACATCTTCAAAAATGGCAACTCCTATATTCTTAAATACTTACCTATGCCAGTTATTAAAATATATATTTTTTAAAAATAAACAGTGTACCCAAAAATTTTAAATTTACCAGATCTTTATTTATAAAATCAAAGAAACAAAATGGTATATTATATTAGTACTGTCATGTAAAATAAAAACATAAAAATTGACATTATACAGAGTCACTTAAAAATTTCAAAACTTACTTTTTTTAATTGGTCACAGCCTTTAACTAATTTTTTAGGCAACCCTATGGCAATACCTTTGTTTAAATACTTAGTTTCTATCTGGTAAACAGATGGGTAAAGGTCGCTTCTTATTCGGATCTTAACTTTTAATAAATGTTATTTATTTGGGTACACGCCCAGAAATTCAGAATTAAAAACCAAAAAGTTAAAATACATTTTTAAAAGAAGTAACTAAAAAACTAAAAGTCGACGTTTCGGTGAAAAGTCTGCTACTGTTGTCAAGATGAAATTAAATAAAAATAAAAATTTAAACAAATAACTATTATTTAGGTTTTACAATTATAAAATTTTAGCTTTAGGCGATTCTGAGAGTCGTTTGACATTTTAAAGTTTAAATTTTATAATTTTAATACCTAAATATTAGTGGTTTGTTTAAATTTTTATTTTTATTAATTTTATCTTGACAACGGTGGCAGACTTGTCACCAAAACGTCAACTTTTTGTTTTTTAGTTACTTATTTAAAAAAATCACTTTTTGGTTTTTAATTCTAAATTGGCGTGTACCCAAATAAATATCATCTATTAAATGAATCCGTCAAAGCAATACAAAACATATTTTCAATGCTTTGACTTTTAGTAAATACGAGCATAGATCAATTAAGGAATTTTTCCTTGTGCTTAATAACATACCTAGCCTTTCGGAAAAGAATTTTTTTATGTTTAATAACATACCTAACCAACTTACTTAAATTTAAGCTCGTATTTACTAAATACAACTTTACTAGGGCTTCAACGGCAGGACTTAATATCCTACAGCTTGACAACGATGTTTGATAAGTAGATGATTGGTTTCAATGATATTTACGACGACTCATTACAGCATCATTAAGAAGCTTCTGTTAGGCAGGCAAAACCGGTCTATTTAGTGGTGGATAAGATGGAAAAACTAAATGTTTTTTTTTTAACTGTCCTTTAAAGAAGTAAAATAATTTGTAAAATACCACATTCTAAATCTCATGGGACTTGTCAGTAGCATTGTATTAAGTGCATTTATAAAAAAATAGGTAACAAAACAGTAATACCTTTTTAAAATAAAATTTATTATAAAAAATGTAAAAGCAACAACAAAAGTTTTTAAAATAATTTATCTTTAAAATATAAAATCACAGATTAGTAAATATAGCTAAACAAATTGTCAGTTCAGGAATTAAATATTTTTTTGGTTTTATTTACATAGGTTTTACTAAAATTGTCATTTTTGCTATATTGAGATTTGTCCTTCAAAATAGGAATTCCAGAAAACGATACTTTTTTATAACGTTATTATTTGCTTCATCATTACTCTTATTTTCTAAAGCTTTTAACAAACGAATAATAGAGATTCTTCCGGTTTCTTCCGCCATCATAAGCGGTGTATACCCGCTCTTATTTTTCCAGTAAATGTGTTCTTTGTGATAAAGTAGCATAACTCCTTTTTCGTTTCCGCTTGCGGCAGCTCGATGAAGTGGTAGATCTCCATTAAAAGTAGGAACCTTAATTTCTGCCCTATGTTTAAGTAACACTTCTACAGATTCATAGTTGTATTTGTTATTAGCTGCTACATGAAGCGGCGTATAGTTATCATAATCAGGTTTATCGATATACGCATCATTTTCCAGTAAAAGTTCAATCAAATCAGCATGATTGTTTTCTGCAGCATAGTGAAGAGGAGTTGACCCATTATTGTCAACGCTATTGACATCAATATTAAGTAAAAGCATTCGTTTGCAAATTTCAGGCTGACCCAGCGTAACGGCTAAATGTATTAAATTGCAGTTCCTGTGGTCTCTAACAGAGTAATCTGCTTTGGATTTCAGTAAAAATTCAATTACATCCAAAGATCCACTCGTAATCGCCAATTCTAGCGGAGTTTTACGGCAATCAGTTTCCGCATTAGGATTTAAGCCTTGACCAACAAAAACTCTACTAATTTTTCGTCGCCAGCTTCCGCAGCGATGTGCAGCAACGTTTCATTTATCTTATTTCTGGAATTAATTTCTGCACCCTCGGATATTAAAAGCTTTATTAGAGATGCGTTTCGAGTTCTAACGGACTGGGAAATAGGGGTTTCTCCACAATGGTCTTTTGCGTTTATTTTTGCCTTGTTTTGTAGCAGGAGTTTTACGACAGAAATATGTTCATGACGGCAGGCAAGGTGCAGCGGCGTCTCTCCTTTTGAATTTAAAATGTTGATGTATGCATTAAGAGCTAAAAGCTTTTTGTGGTTTCCAGGTTACCTAAAACAAAAAAATGTATTTCCAGGTTACCTAAAATAAAAAATGTATTAAGAGCTATAAGCACTGCACATTTAAAATAAGATAATATGAGAAATGAAACATGAATATGTGATTAGGATTGTTAGAGGTTTATATATGCAGGTTTTTAAAGTAGAGATCCCGATTTATAAAATTTTAATCTTACCACAAAATGCCAGACGGTTTTTCTTTTTTTTTCTAAAATAATGCATACCTTATTAGAAAAAGAAAAAGATCTGGTTATAAAAATGAAATTTTTATTAAACCAGAGCTAAAATTTAATTTAATCCATTCGGTACTGAAGTGTTGTCTAGTGATAAAGTGTTTTTACGCTTTTTAAAAATGACTTTTGTAAGGTAACTAAAATAATATTGTAAAATACATGCTTTTACATACAATTAAAGGTTATTTCTTTATTTTTATTTATGGCACTGACATTGATTTACGTCTAAACTCTTTTCAGATTATCTTGTCTGTGTTAAAATTAATGATATTAATAAAACGAATTTACGATTTTTGATAAATAATTATTTTTTGGGCGTGGGAAAAATATTGTATATGACTCGTGCCAAAAGTGATTTTTACACTCGATGTAAAATATTACATTACCACTCGTGTGAAATATATCACTTTCGGCACTTGTTATGTAATATACTATTAACTACTAGTTCTGTATAGTTATTACAGATTGCAGCTGTTGTAATAAAAGGATATTTATTTCTAACAATTCGTATAGATAATTTAATAGGTTAAAAGATGACTTTATTTAAAAAAAATTGCTACAAATTATCCATCTGCCACGTGCCTCTCTAGGATTTAAAAATCTCTGCAATATTTCTTTAATGCAAGAAATTACGGCAGGCGCTATTTTTCTTGCAGTTTTTCAAAGGCCATTTAAGTGAATATTTTAGTCATTTTTCAAGTTTCAACCAGGGAATATGTTGAAGGTATATACATTGATCTGATTTAAAGAAGCTTCAAGAGTTAAGTAATGATAAATTTAATACCAACATTTATTTAGTTGTACATTTATTTTACGATATCAAGGTTCAAATAGTTTAATACTTTTTTTACTATAAAACATTTTAATATTAAAATAAACTGCAACAATAAATTTATACTGTAAAGATTAAAAAAAAATTAAATGTAAAAAACTGCAGAAAAAAAAATAGCAAATAAGCTTCTAAAATCTAAAATAAGTATAAATAAAAAAAAATTGCCCGACTACTGCAGATTATTATACAGTGTGCCCAGAAACGCTTAAGATATATTTTAAGGGTAAATCCATCTTTTAAACACATGTCTTAAGAGTCTGTTTTTGGAACTGCGTGTCAATAATAAAAAACCGCTTATTAAATTAAAGTTAACATCATTTCTAAAAAAATATCTTAAACTACATTTCATTTTTAAACGCACAAGAAATACCTTCAATAGCTTATAACTTTTAACCATGAGTTTTTAGAACCTAATGACTATGGCCACATTTTATCTACTGACCAAGAATTATCTAAATCAAGTGGTTTCAAAAACAATTGACTGAAAGCCATTTCCCATTTGATTTCCGCGGCGTCTTTTAAATGATTTTTTTAAATTTATAGTCTGGTTACTGAGACCTCTCAACACTTTTTATTTTATTATTTTATTTTTAGTTTTTTATGAAATTTTTTTTGTTGCAAATTTAAAAAAAATCATATGTTGACTTGATTTTGTAATTTTTTTAGTATAGGCAGAGTTTTTAAACATTTATTGTTAATGCACTCTTTTGCGGCGCGTGTTAAAGCAGCTTTCAAACAGTGCGGGCAATGTCGAGCCACCGTGTACCATGCGAAGCGACCGACTGCACAGTATAGAAAAGAATAACAGGCTTTGTTTTGGCCAGCAAGTAGTCTGAGGAAATAAGGCGGGGCAGAAGGGGCCTAATCGGAGCCACGGCGTCGAGTGAATCAACTATTTATATTTCATAAACTCTGGTATCGGCTATACCACGTAAACACTAAAGTCAAGCAACGTAGGGCAGGGTTTGAACTTAGGTGGGTGACCGCTTGGTACTGTGTGCCGTGATTTTTTTGTTTAATATGTTAAATTAATAACATTAATAATAAAACGCAAAGCTAAATTTTTAAGCAGGCATGTAATATTTGTACTGTTACAATTTACATGATCTTTTTTATGATCTACCGAATACTGAAATATTCTAAATAGTTTTTTTGTTTTTTGCCAATAAAATTTTCTTAATAAAAGGGTGAATGCGGTAATATTCAACTGCGACCGAAGTCGTCGAAATTCGGCGCGTTCTAGAAAAAAAAACTTGTTGTTATCTTTGCGTAAATTAAATAAAAATATTTACTTATCTCTGCCCACCAAACCATGAATACCGTTGCAAGACTTGCCCAAAATAGTGCACGCAGCTTAGATTGCACAAAAAATGCGTTATTTGAGCACTATGTATCATGGTACAGGGAATAGCTTATATTAAAGCTTATGTGGCAAATTTATATGAAAGGTATTTCTTTTACGTGGCATGTAGCATCTTTCGAGTATGATGTATTATCAAAAAAAATTGTTTTGTTGTTGCATTTCCTTTTTTCCAATTATAAACTCGTCGAAATTCAAGGAAGCTTAATCTAATAACCTTCTAATTTAACGATTGTCGCGACGACTCGATAAACATTTAATGGAAATTGGAATCTTAAATTTAACGACACTAGAAGTAACTTCCGTTTCAATATCAGTGCAATTAAATCACGATATGATAATCTGTTTCGTAAGAAAAAAATGTATGATTTTTGGATTTAAAATAAAGTGACCACACGTCCCAAATTTGGCGAGACTGTCCCGCTTTTTGGAGGACTGTCCCGCCTCCCGCCGATTTCTAAAAATGTCCCGATTTTTGGTGGGACTGAATGACTGGATGTAAACATGCATGTGGTTGAAGTATTTTGGTGTACACAAGGTATCCAAAAAAAGGTTATAGCTAGCTTTTAATTGTAATTTCTATTTTGCGTTAAATAATTATATACATCATACAATTTGGCATTTAATACGCCGTTTTATTTTGACGTTTACATTGATGTTGCCGGTGAAGGAAGCGGATATAGATTTCTAAATAAATATGTCAACGTTGCTTGGTTAATGTTTACTGGTGTTATTTTGTTTTCGTTGTTTCTAGTGTTTTGTGATTTAAAAATACTGAAAATCTCTGTAAATCAAGTATTTAGAACTAAAGAACGTGTGATTAAGTAAAACTTTAGTTTTGAAAAGCATAAACACAGAAAAAACTGTTAATTGGTTTAAACATTTTAATAAACAAACGTCAAAATTGGTGCAGGGTTGCCACTTATCAGCTTCCATTTTCTTGAGATTCAGGGTTGTTGCAGGTTGTACTATTCTACACGTATACAATAGCGACATGTAGTAAATGTAGTGTGGTTGAAGCTGAGGGCGACACCTATTTGCATGCAAAATGTGACAACTGTGAACTGACTTTTTGCAGTGGTTGTTCTTCCCTTTCATCATCTGAGCAAAAGGGAATCAGTCTAAAGAAAAGATCGCCAAGCGTCCAATTTATTTGTAAAGAATGTCTGAAAATTAAAACAACAGAGAAGATCACGAAGAGCATTCTAACAGAAATGAAAAATGACTTATTAAAATCATTCCAAAAGGGCTTCGACGACATGAAAGCATTATATACTAAAACTGACGCCAAAATCGAAAAGGCTTTAAGAACAATGGACAGTATGAATAAGGGACTAAAAAACGATATATCCTGCATCTCGTCAAAGATTGAGGAAATGTGTGGAACTTTTAATGATCTGAAAGATACTAATAAGGAAGTCGTGACACTTTGTTTGGACGCACCAGTTGGTTCTATAGGTGCTACTGGACCACACACCAAGGTGTCAGAATCAGTTAACGACTCTGCCATTATGGCTTTACAATCATCCCTGGCAGAACTTAAGGAGAAATTTGCAGCGCAACAAGCAGAAATCTTATACCTAAAGGATGAAATTGTGGAAATGAAGAGCAAGCATTTAATACCCAATATAGATCAGACATTAACTACCCAAGATAAACCAGTTTTGGCAGTGAGACAGGAAGCAAGTAAGACCAAAAAAGAATGGAAAACTGTAAAATTAGTGCTGCTACGATTGTTCCTCAGACAAGCATCTTTATAAGCAAACTAAACCCTAATACTACAAAAGATAATATTTTAGATCATCTTTACTCTACTTTTGAAGACTCTAACAATTTTAAAGTTGAACAGCTAAAGATTCAGTCTGAAGAATACTGCAGTTTCAAGATCGACGCTAATCCATCCCTCCAGAATAATTTGTTAGATTTGGCAAACTGGCCAGAAGGTATTGTAGTTAAAAGGTTTAGATTTATTCGCACCTCAGAACCAAGTGACGGGAATAGACCAAGAATCGAAGCAAAGCATCAAACCTGGCAACGTGGACAACAAAGAAGAAAATATTAAAGCGAGCCCTAGCCTTATTACAGATTCATTATCAAAATCTAGATCAGAGAGATTTTATGAGGCTGAAAGCAATCTGGACTTAAATAAAATTAAAGAAAATGTTAATATAGAGTCTGAAAGTAATGTAGTGAGTGTACTTCACCAAAACATACAGTGTCTCCGTAATAAGATGGGAGAATTAGAAATTTTTGTTAAGGATCGCTGCAATATACTCGATATATGTTGTCTAACAGAACACTGGATGAAAAATGATGAAATGGACCTGGCCAAAGTTGAAGGGTATAGCATGGTTTCAAATTTCTCAAGAGATGTTATGCAACATGGTGGTGCATGTATTTCTGTTAAGAAAGACTTGAGGTTTGAGCCAGTAAATCAAATAGAGCAATGTTCTATAGAAGGACAAATTGAGTGTGCATGTGTTGTCAATAAAACTTTGAAAATTATTGTCTTATGTGTTTATAGAACCAACATAGGTGATTTTAATGTATTTTTAGATAGGCTTAAGGAAATTCTCTCACACAAGTTTTATAAATGTATTTTATGTGGTGATTTTAATGCCAATCTTTTTGAAAAAAATTCAATAAGTGATAGTTTTATACATATGCTTTTAACCTTTAACCTAACACAAA
The DNA here is from genome assembly GCA_014170235.1 of Listronotus bonariensis. Taxonomy (NCBI): domain Eukaryota; kingdom Metazoa; phylum Arthropoda; class Insecta; order Coleoptera; family Curculionidae; genus Listronotus; species Listronotus bonariensis. The sequence continues at coordinate 24,141 of JACEGR010002825.1, forward strand.
CAATTTTTGATCCAACTAGGGTTACAAAAAAACAGCTGGTCTTTTGGACAATTTCTTTGTAAATTTTGATTATATAAACAGCTTTGTTGTAGATTCTGCGCTCTCAGATCACCATGCACAGTTAATTAGATTTAATGTTAAAAACATAAGGAAAAACAATGTGATTTTTACTTGCAAAGAAAATATTTTTTTCTAAAAGTAAGCTGGAACAATATTATATTGAGCTTTTAAACGAGTCTTGGGAAAGTGTTATAAATAAAAATGATGTAAATCTTGTATATGATATATTTATTAATAAAATAAAGTGAGTTATAAACAGGGTAATTCCAGAGCGTAAAACAAGAAGTCGGCAAAGTAGCACTAAAGCCTGGATAACATTAGGCATTAAAAAGTCCTGTGCCAGAAAACGATTACTGTTTAGGCAGAGGTTAGATAATGAAGTAAGCGAAAATACATATAAAACATATGCTAGCATTTTAAAAAAGGTAATAAAGCAAGCAAAAAGGTTATGTAACACTGAATTCATAAATAAATCGGAAAACAAGGGAAGGGCTACTTGGACACTAATTAATAAAATAACTAAAAAAGAAACTTTAAACAAAACAGTTTTAGATGGTTTAAAAGATAATTCTAAATCATACAAGGAAATTTTAAATATAGTTAATAATACTTTTTTAAACTTAACCAAAAATACCAGAGATTCAACACATACCGATTTTGCAAATGTTAGATCACATAAAAAATCTATTTTCCTTGAAGCAACAACATCTTATGAGGTATTTAATTGTATTAGGGCACTAAAAAATAAAAAGTCAGTGGGGAAGATGAAGTACCTCTTTCTCTTTTAAAAAAGTAGCAAATATAATATCAGACCCTCTCGCTAATATTATTAATCTTTACTTTCAGACTGGGGTCTTTCCCAGCAGACTAAAAATCGCCTTTATAAAGGCAGTCTATAACAGAAAAGGCGAGATGGAAGATATTAAAAATTACAGACCTATATCATTGCTATCTAATATAAGTAAAATATTTGAAAAAATTATCTACACCAGATTGATAAGTTTTCTGGATGGAAGTGAGGTGATCACAGATTGTCAGTATGGATTTAGAAAAGGACGGTCAACAATAATACATGCTGTTTATTCAGCCGTGACGAAAATATTAGAATCGATGAATGGAAATAAACATACTTTGGCGGTTTTATTAGATCTATCAAAAGTTTTTGACGGCGTTGATCACTCCATTATCATACAGAAGATGGAAAAATATGACATTCGGGGTATAGCACAAAAAGTGTTAATATCATATCTGGAAAACAGAATACAATGTGCAGTAGAAAGGAATAACATAGGTAATCAGATTAAATCGGACATGTCTCTCATTACGAAAGGTGTTCCCCAAGGTTCCATATTGGGGCCCCTCCTATACATTTTGTATACTAACGAATTACCATCTGTTATAGAAGATAAAGTGGTGATGTATGCCGATGATACCTCAGTTATAATTAGTAAGTGACTGAAAATGGCGCCGAGCGGCAACTTGAGAAATCGCTTGATAATTTAAAGCTATGGTTTTCAAAAAATAATTTAATAATGAATGTGGATAAAACACAAATAATAAGATTCTCTGCTAGGGCAAGTAGCACAACTTTATATCATTATAATGATGAGAATCTAGAAACTACAAACAAGGTGTCATTCCTTGGAATGACAATCGATCAGAGGCTAGACTGGAAAGCCCACATAGATGAACTCTCGGGCGTGTTATCGAGTATACTACGCCCTAAAGATATTATCGAGCGAGATTGGGGTAAATGCGGCTTTAAATGTCTATCATGCACAAATTATGTCACTAATACGCTGTGAAATTGTTTTTGGGGAAACTCGGTTGATACTGGGCGAGTGCAGATTCTACAAAAAGATGTTTAAGAACTATTTTTAAATTGTTAACTAGAGAGAGCTGTAGACCATTATTTAAAGATAAAAAACTCTTTACAGTTGTTAATCTCTATATATTTGAATCAATAAAATACATAATACAAAATAAATCATTATTTGAAAATAACAAAAAAGCACAATTATAGTACAAGAACAAAAAATGATTTTTATTGGATAAAACAAATTATACCTATGTTCAAAAAAACGTGCATTACAGCCTTTTCAAAATCTGGAATAAAGTACCGACTGAAGCCAGACTGCTGCCTGAAAAAATACTTATGAAAAAAATTAAGGCATTCTTATTAAAAAACCCATTTTATGAGGTGAGAGAGTTTTTCAACATTCCTGTGATATTCTGACTGTATGAATTTTAAATTTTATTTTATTTTATTTTTTACTGTATTAAACATTGTTTCTAAATATTTTAGGCTTAAGTTTTTTTTAAATTTTAATAAGTGACACGTTCTACACTTCTTGCGAGGTATTTTGTATTTTTGTACAATTTTTGGAACAAATAAATTATTATTATTTAAAAGATCCAACACGACGTATCCCATGGCTCCGACCCCATAGGGCGTCGTGCGGAAGGCCATCCATATCGAAGACCACTCCTCGCGTCCGCTCGGTCAGTGATCTTCGGTCAAATTCATTTGCCTCAGTAGACGAAGGGATCCAAGGACAACAGATTTCTGCATTTTCATCACCAGTTGTTCGGGTGTATTTTCACATGCTGGAATGTACCTCATTTCCCTTAATATGTTATTCTTCATGCCTCCCAAAACGCCAATTATCAGGACAACCAATCGCACGGTATACTCCGGATAGAGCCTCCGAAGTTCGCCAAGAAGATCTTGATATTTGGCTCGTTTCTCCCGTTCTTTTATATCGATGTTAGTTTCCGCTGGGGCGGAGAACTCTATTACGTACATAGTGTGGTTTGTCTTATCAAGGAGAACGATGTCGGGTTTATTTGCTTGAATTTGATGCGTTGTTGGGAACGCGTAGTTCCAGTATATGCGACAGTTGTCATTTTCCACTACTGCCTCAATGTCTCCGGGAGCAAACGGCAGTATTGCTGTTTCATCGATGCCGTAGTAATACCTCAGGTGATAGTAAAGTACCCGAAGAGCGTCATTATGCCGATGGATGTAGCTATTGACAGCATGCACTGGACAAGCTGACAATAGATGCATAAGGGTTTCAGGTTGCTGTCGACAGGCTCGACATGCGGTGTCAAGAACGTTGGAAAATTGGCTTCGGTACACCAATGTGTTTATCACCCCATCTTGGCATGCTAGTAAGAATCCTTCGGTCTCAGACTTAAGCTCGGCGGATTTCAAAAAAACCCAAACGTAAGCTTTCGAGATAGATCGAGTCTATTGATGTTTCTGTAAAAGACTCCGTGCTGCGGCTTATTGATGTGATCTTCTAAGAGCATCCGTTGTTCGGCTCTTTTAACTGCAGCTGTTACAGCACTAGACTCCTGTCTTATAAGTGATTGGTCGTCATTAGAATCTATTTCAAATCTGAGACCGAATTTCTCCGCGGCTCGCTCGGCTGCCTTGAACAAAAATGCTCCAACATTGGCCATCTCATGTTCTTTTACTAACTGCAGCAGTGGATCCGTGCTTTTGGCAACCTGACAAGCAAGACTCAAAACCAAACGATCATGCATACACTCCAAGCTTAAAAGGCCGCGACCTCCCTGATGGCGTGAGAGGTAAATGCGGGAGACTGATGAGCGGGGATGGATGCTGCGGTGAAGATGCATCATTTTTCGTGTGCTAACGTCCAGTTCGCGCAACTCTTCTCGCGTCCACTTAACTACTCCAAACGAATAAAGCAATACAGGAACTGCCAGCATGTTAGTTGCAGAAACCTTATTCAATCCTGATAGTTCGGATTTCCATATTTTCCTTAAGCGTTGCCTGTACTTGCTTCTCAGCTCGGTCTTTACAGCTTTAACATCCTGAGTACGATTTTGGTCGATACCTAAATATCGATACGTTTCGTTATTTCTAAGCGGACGGAGAATCGCGCTGTCAGCAAGTTGATCAGCCTCTAAATCGTTACCATTTCGGCCCTTCACCAGCCTAAGTTTTGCACATTTGTCAAGTCCGAACTCCATGCCAACATCTTTGGTATATTCGTGAACCACTTTAAGAGACTGTTGTAGATCTCGCTCACTAGTTGCATAGAGTTTCAGGTCATCCATATAAAACAGATGGGTTACCTTACGCTCCCTTCTTCCTGGTGGTCCACAGCAATACCCCCGAGTCTTCCGAAGAGACACGGATACGGGAAGCAGCGATATACAGAATAATAGAGGACTTAGTGAGTCGCCCTGAAATACGCCCCGTTTAAATGTTATGGGATCACTAATGATTTTTGTGCTCCAGATGTTATGGAGAATTTAGATTTCAGAGCGGCATCAGCTGTTCGATGCAACGATTCAGGTTAGGAGGAACCTTGAGATCTTTAAGCAGATGCAATATTAATTCATGCGATGTTGTATCAAAAGCTTTTTGTAATCAATCCATGCCATACTGAGGTTGCGTTTGTATTGGATTGAGTCTTGTGTGATGCATCTATCGATTAAGAGATTTTCCTTGCAACCATTGATTCCTCTTTTTCCTCCTCGCTGCTCCCCTATATCAGAGAGAATAGGATCTATTGCACTCAGTATTCTAGAATACAAAATTCTAGTAAAAGCCTTGTAGCTGGTATTAAGGCAAGTGATTGGTCTGTAGTTCTTTGGCTGTGTTAGATCTCCCTTTTTTGGTATTAATATAGTCCGGCCTTCTACAAACCATTCAGGAATTGGTGTGTGTCCATTAAGCCACGAATCAAAGATTCTGGCCAAATGCGGATGGGTACTGGGGAATTTCTTCCACCAGAAGTTATTAATGCCATCCGGACCCGGTGCAGAATAATTCCTTGCACCATCTAGGGCTCTTTTTACCTCCTCCGTCGTGATTGGTGGACTTTCGTGCTGGTTAAGTTCCTTGTCGGCACAATAGGCACTAAAGTTGTTTAAAGCAGGAGTGTCCCGTCGTAACGGCTTCGAGTCCTCGTAGACATTCTTCCAAAACTGTTCCACAACATTTGCTTGTGGCGGATTTTCGACCGTTGGTGCTGGGTCTGCCAGAAAGCTAGAGGGTTTAGTCACAAATTTATTTGTATCTCTCAGCCCTTTAGCCTTTTTCTTTAAGCTGTTGTTAATAACACCCAACGATCGTATGCGGTCTAGGCAACGCTGCTTAATGACCTGAAGCGTGATTCTGTTAAGTGTATGGTGTTTTTGGCGTAGCTTTGAAGCTATAAATTATTATTATTATTATTATTATTATTATTATTAATACTGTTATTATTTCCGCTTTTGAAAATGGTTCAGATCGTATTAAATTATACAGACTGTCCACGGATGGAGTTAACAAGAGGACAAATGGAAAATTAGTCATTCTTTGTAAAAATGTTTGCTTGTAAAAAAAAAAGGTTTCAGGAAGAGAAAAATGTTGATTTTGTATGCAGGGTTTGCAAAAACTTAAAAAACATGTTTTTTTCTCCAAGCGTAAACTACCTTTATTTTTTATTTTTAAGTAAAATGTCATTATCTGCTCGGGGATGCGGACCGAGCAACAACCATCCAAGTTATGGAATGAATGGTGTGTGAATGAGAAAGAGTAAGGGTCAAGGTACAATAAGCCTTCAGGCTGCAGTGCACCACCTAGGGGGCGGTCGTCGGACCTGGGTGGGATGACCCCGAAAGGGTGAAAAAAATGTCATTAGAAAATTTCTAAGTACAATGTTTGTACTCGATAGAAATATTAATACAAAATTTTATGTAACTTTATAATTTGCCGGAAACATCCGTTTACAGCTGAATTTTATTTGTAGAAATTTGGAGGAAACAGGCGTTTGAAAAAAAATTATTTGTGTTTTTAGGTCACTTTATTATAAAAATTTAAAATAATTATATTTTGATAATTTTAGAATAAGTTTCATAAAACTTTTTAATACCCCTGTAACTTTAATAAGGCGTATTCAAAATGCTATTCTAAATAATATTTTGCTTCAAATAAAAAATAAAGGTACTATTCGAGAAAAAATATGTTTTTTTAAGTTTTCGCGAACCCTATTTACAAAATCAAGATTTTTTCTTCTTGAATCCTATTTTTTAACGAGCAAAATTTTGTATGAAGAATGGCTTTTTTTGAAAAATGAAATTTCAGGTCCATATGTCCTCTTGATAACCCCATCCGTGGACAGTCTGTATATTTTTCGTTATCCTTAAATTACTTTTTTAATATAAATAAAATTGCCACGCCCGAACATGTCAAAATAATGTTTTTTTATAACTTTTTAGCACTCCGCTTTCTTTACGTCACCTTCAAATTTTTCGCTCAAAAATTCTCGATGAATATACATTTTTTTTTTTAATTTTTAAGTCAAGATTTGATTTTTTTAATTTTATTTTTTTTTCTTGTTGCTTAATTTTTCTTTTATTGTGTAAAAAAGGCGCAATCGGAAAAGCGGGAAAAGGATTCTCCTTGTTAGAGCCTCTGCAAGTTCAAGTAAATACTTCTTTAATGTATGTTCTAATTATAAAGCTGATGGTTCTTATTTGGGTACACGTTCAAAAATACATTAAAATTACCAAAAAACAAAAAAACAAAAAAAAACTAAAACAAGTAAATGGAGAACTAAAAAAATTGATTTTTAGTTCCCTATTTACTTGAATATTTTTTTGTTTTTTGACACTTTTGATTTATTTTTGGCGTGTACCCAAATAACCACAATCAATTAAATGAATTCGTCAAACCAATACAGAACATATCTTCAATTGTACTAATCATGTTCAGCATAGAAACATTACTTGGCCTATATTAAATATTTTTGTATTTATGCAGTTCTTTTTAGGTGTACTTTAGCATGTAGTGCGGAAAAGTTTAACATTTTGAAATAGAAAAATCGTTTTCTAAATTTGTTATAATAACGATTTGATAAAGTTATGCGTTACGTTTAAGGAAACGCGTTACTTTAAAAAAGTAACGGTAATGTAACTAGTTACTCCTGAAAAGTAAAAGTGTATAAAGATGCGGAAAGGCAGAAACAATTATTTAACTTAATACATCTTTAATAAGTTTTAAAAGAATGAACAAAAATTAATGTCCATAATACGTAATTTTAAGCTTTTTGTCGACAAAGCCACCACAAAATTTGACCTGGTAAAAGAAAATTTATTTCCTGGGATTGAAGAGAAAAGCTTTTTAACGAAAAAATGATGTATAAAAAGATATTTCGAAAGGCACAACCGCAACAAATACCCTTTGTCTTTGCAAGACTAAAGGTACTTAATACCAGGTAATTTCAAATAAGACTTTCAATTTTGAATAAATAATGGTGGCATTTAAAAAAGATTATATTTAAAAAATATGGTAAAAAAACTCCTTATAATAATGAATTAAAAAAATAATCAAGAACATTTAAATTAAATTTTGATAGATCATCGAATGAAAAGATGTTTGATGCATCATTCGGTTAAAAAATATGCGTGTTTTACATTTTTTAAAGTTATACCGTCAAACAACATTATATTCTTTGCAAAGTATGTCTGGCTAGTAAATTTATGGTTTTAACCAGGTTATTACTACGAGGACCATCGTGAATTTCTTTAAAATTGTTAGGTATCATCAAGTGTTTTTTGATAATGCTACTTAAAATGTAAATAATTTTATTTTAGTGTTGAATTTCAAAACTTCCAGTGTAACATTACATTACCAGCTATATATATATATATATATATATATATAATTTCATTTGTTTTTTTAATTTTTAGTTAACCTGAACAGAAATAATTTTATTTTAGTTAACAACATCATTTACCATTTTAATGCTATTACGACTGGAATCATTTTACAAATATAAAGTCCAAATTTTTAAATTATAGGTACTTAACACTTATTCCATGTTCCCTAGTTTTGTAAAATTAAAAAAAAAACAATTAAGTATAATGCTTTTGATGAAATTGAAGCCTAAAACCATTTGTTAATCACCCAGTTGCTTTCGAGAAACCCAAGAATGTTTTGTTATATCGACTATCGGTCTAGTCTGATCAACCTATCCAGCAGAAAATTTAATAACCGCAAATGGACAACATAATTAAATCAGTTGGTAAAGCCATTCTCCTGCACTACAAAATATCCTGTGATTTCAAATATGTGGAAAACGAAAATTAATTTACAAATTGCTTACACTTAAAATTATTAATCTAAGCATTTTAAGCAAGCATTATTCACAATTAAGGTTTTAATCATAATTTATGTAACAAATGCATAAAGTTATACTTTTTACAAATTATTAGATTGACAGTACAAGTTGACAGGCAAATGCGTCAAAAAAAGGAAAAAATACTTAATGTATGTGTTGCTTAGGATATTTTTCTACGACCGTGTGCTCCAAATTAACATTTTATGCAAGTTTTATATATTTACACCTATTTAATAATTTTAATTTTGCAGCAGAACCATTATATTGAAGCAAAAAATCATGGTATCCTTTTTTTGGGAGATATTCTTTTCATTACTATGTACTTATGTATTTACGCATTTTTAAAAAATTGTGTGTACCTACTTAGTTTTTGTAAAAACGATAATAAAACAGTATAAAATTTCTTTTAATTTTTAAGTTAAATAATTTTAGTATAACTATAAATTATAAAAATGTATTATAATAGTTTCTATTAAATTTATAAGAAAGCTGTGAAATTTGTAGTTTAACTGAAATAATACACCTATACTTTGTTCACTATAAATTAAATAAAACATCTGAACAAAAAATGTATTTCCTTGGTTTAAAAAGTCAGTAATCGTAGTTAGGGTCAGCGCATTTAGTATGGAGGCCACCGACGTCATCATTTTATGCGCAAAATCTCCTGGTATTCCCTCATGCCGTATTTAAAATGTTGTTTATTTTTTTAAATCAAATCTTTAAAGTGCCTACTTCCTAGGTAATGATTCGAAGCCCTCGAAACCGCGATTAAAGAGAGTTACAGAAGATTTCGCGTAGATAATGATGACGTCGGTGGCCTCTTTACTAAACGCGCAGACATTACCCCAAAAATATATTTTATTGGTTTAAAACTACAGTTACCGGAGTTACTTCCTATGTATTCATTATCAGTTTATAGTGGCCAAAGTATAGATGAAATATTGACGACATTAAACGTAACATACATTTAAGTTCAGTCAATTGCGTTTACTGCCTAAATTTATATTTAAATAAATTGTCGTGGGCATTAAAACAAAAAATTAATTTAAAGTGTGAAAATAAGTGTATCTCTTAAGAAAAGTTGCTTTTTTAACATTTTATGTAATGTACTAAAATAAAGTACCGTATTTTCATGTTACCGATTAAAAAACGCCACGGTTGTGGGAACAAAATTTATTTCTTGTCTTGTTTTAAATTAATTTAAATTTAATTGTAAAGACACATTGTAAACTAAAAGCTATTTGTTTTAACAAACAATAAATATTTTTTTCAATTTTCCAATAATCGGTGTGGCTAAATCGATATATGTATATTTTAAATCATCAAATTTTACAGAGTTTCCTTTATTACCTCTAAAACAAATATACCATTATTGGAAACTTTCAGACCCTATTACACTAATTTCTAATAAACTTCGTGCTTCGCAACATATTAATAATTATTATTATGAATAAATTACATAAAAACTAAGTTGGGAAAGCTTAATTTTCTTAATTGTTATTTTTTTTAAACAAAGTAAATACAGGTATACTTAAAAAAGATCTGGTTTTTTAATAATATCTTTAATACCCATTAGTTAGGGATCCCTGGCCATTTTTCAAGTCATTACTAACAAGCTTATTTTTTGTAAGTAGCTTCATTTTGACGAGACGCCCAACTTTTGTCCTTACAACAATTTCCGTTGGTGGGTTACAGGGGTATCAGAAACAAAATGTCTTGATTTTACAGAGATAAAAAATTTATTACAAACAGGGATTTTCTCTCTTTATTTTTAAGGTAATTATTTAAATGAGTCAATAAAATGCTTTTTTACAAAATATAAGGTTTCATCAAAAAGTCCCCTACCAACCTGTATGGTTAACTATGTCGTGAAAAGAAACTACTAAGTAGCTGATTTTTTTCTGTTTATTAATTAATATTTATTTAATTTAAGACCCACATTGTCTTACAAATTGCAATGCACGTCATTTTGGTTTTTTTATATTTATCAAATCAGCATATTAAATCTCTGCTACCCCTGTATGCTACCACCAACGAAAATTGTTCTAAGGAAAAAAGTTCGTCGTCTCGTCAAAATAAAGCTACTCACGAAATATTTGCTTGTTAGTAATGACTTGGAAAAATGGTCGAAGGATCCTTAACTATATGCCGTATCCGATTTAATTAAAATTTTGCTGTGGTATTTGTTAAAATAGAAATTTAATTTAATCCTTAACTTATTTTAATTTGTGAGAGCAGTGGCGGCGTTAGACGCATCTTAGCTAATATTCTTGACAAAAAAATGTACGCCACTAACACTTTTTAAGTTTTAAATTTTTCCTGATAAAACGCCCAAAAATACAACTTGTTTTTATCCCTATATTTGTATGCAACTTGCTTATTTTTCGAGAAAAACCTTACAAGAAATATTGGGCCATTTTTTACTTTTAAAAATTAGGTGTTATTATTTTTTATTTATTAGACATTATAAAAAAACAACAAATACTTTGAGACTTCATGTTTATGTAAAGTTTTTTGGGAAATATGATTTAATAATACTCCGTTAAATTTTCGTACCACAATTAGAAAACATCCTGTATATGAAAAGTATTTATTTTTAATAAAGAAATTTAATAGTATTTAGTTATAAAATTAAGATAAAGATAATAATTGTCCCCTATGGAAATAAACAGAGTGTATTATGTGGATTAAAGTGTTTAAAAATGATTGCTTGTCCGGTGGTTCGAATCCTACTGAGGCCAATTACCTATTTATAAGTTGGTCGGAAATTTAGAGCTTAGCTCAACACCAGACGAAAAAAGGGGAAAAAGGAAGACGCTGAAGGCCACCAAAGGACCAAGGCGCCGGAACACAATATGCCGTGTCCTGCGTAGACATGTGGATCCCACTCGTTGGTAGGTTCAGTAGTGCCCCCTGGGTGGGGACGAGGTCTTAAGTTGTCGCTAATAGGACAGTGGTTCGGAACCCACGTTAAGCTGTGGGTCCCATCTGGCTGCCATCAACCAGACGTAAAAGACAGGGCGCACAATAAGCCGAGCGGCTTCGGTGCATGGGTTAGCCCGGCCCTACTCTAAGGTCTAAGGTCTAAAGATTGTAATAAAAAAATTGTTGATTTGACATACGTAAAATAGTGTCAACACTGAAACTTACTGTTTGAGATTTTTTTACAATGACGCAGTCCATTGTGAAAACTTTTGACGTAAGTTTAATTTGCCAGTGCGTGCTAACATTACAACAAGGAATAAAATTTTAAAATGGGTAAAAAATTGTTTTCTACTCGTCCTCAGAAACTTCCTTAATTAAAAAAAAATCGTGAAGAGATACATTCGTTAAACATGAACGCAAATTTCCTCACGCGCGTGATGCGCCATTACTACTTTAATTTGCAGCAGTGCATTGAAAAAGGCGATGGTCATCTTAAGAATGTGATTTCTTAAAACTAAAAGTGTTTTAAATAATTTTCATAGTTGTATTTTTAGTTTTAGTAACAATAAGTCTAAATATATTTTTTGGTACCTTCACAGTGGCCCATTAAAAAAGTTCATTCCTATTGCCGGACCTTGTATATAAATTAATTGTTTTGCTCCCGATATGTCATTTATAGGGTAAAAAAATCATAAAACATTTATACGAAAAGTAACAATATATTTACAACCAAAATACGTATAAAAGTAAACTGCTCAACAAAAAGATCGTACCATTCAATTTTTAGGCCCATTTTCAAACTGCTGTAACTTTTTTAAAAATTAACTTATTTGAATATCTAAAACAGAGTTTAAAACCGCGTTTCTTCTACCTTAAGCTGTATTGCATTTAGTTTCAGTAAGGTGAATATTATCATGATGTACAGGGTGATCAATATAGTGCTGCAAAAAAACAAAGAAATCGAGTGTGTCCCATTTCAGTGGTAATTTTTTTTGTCGTTATAATATGGGTTGTTAGCAAGGTCATATCAATATCTCTAGATGTTTATGCCCGTTTTTGAATTGAGGACCTCTGGCTTGCGATACACCTCTAAACGTCAAATTTTGGTAATCAATTCATTAAAAAGCAATAACTGGAAAATGGATTGACGGATTTCAACGAGTGTTTCATATTCGGAAAGCTCATTTCATGTAGATTTTTTGTGTCCTAAGCACTTTTCGATAGGTTATAATTTTATGAGTATACGGGGCCAACAAATACAAAAACATAGCTAATTTAGACAGCCTAAATTATTGAACGCGAAAGGGACCATATGTGTGTGTTCTGTTTTAAAAATGGCCAAGTTCAAGTTTGTGTTAGGGTATTTGGTGTTGTACACCATGATATACAGAGTGATCAACAAAGTGCTCCCAAAAAATTTAAATGTTTAATTTTGTGCCATTTTGGATAGCAAAATGTTTTACTTATTAGAATAATATTGTTTTTCGATATTCCTAGACGTTGTTGCAAGTCATTTTTATTAAAATCCTAGATAAATGTAAATTTAGGATTTCCCAGTAATTCATTTTACACATGTTTTATACTAAACGTTAAAAAATAAAACATTCTCATTGGATAAAATGTGTAGAAACGCATCGCTGCTATAGATAAATTCAATGCATCAAGTAAAAATTTTTTGGTTTTTGTAGAGCTAATTTGGCTCTTCTAAAATGGCAAAACTAAGCTAAAATCAACTAAAAAATATAGTGCGGTAAGTTTTTAGACACCGAAATGTACTAAAAGAGTTTCAAGCCTAACAATTTAATCTAAAACATGTTGCGCAAACAAGGCCCTTCTGTACCTAACGTTGCGGTAATTATGGAAACAATAATAAATTTGATAGCACTTTATTACTCCGTATATCATGGTGTACAATACCAAATACCCTAATTTATGTTTAAAAATGTTTAAAACTTTAAGACATTGTTGGAATTCCTACCATGCAGACCTAATGCCATAATAACGACGCATTTTTGCTCAATAAGTTTACAGGCACTTAAACAGCATAAATCGAATAACGATAGAAATCGTTCCGAGATATTGACACAAACTTGAACTTGGCCATTTTTAAAACAGAACACACACATATGGTCCCTTTCGCGTTCAATAATTTATCCTATATTTAGGCTGTCTAAATTAGCTATGTTTTTGTATTTGTTGGCTCCGTATACTCATAAAATTATAACCTATCGAAAAGTGCTTAGGACACAAAAAATCTACATGAAATGAGCTTTCCGAATATGAAACACTCGTTGAAATCCGTCAATCCATTTTCCAGTTATTGCTTTTTAATGAATTGATTACCAAAATTTGACGTTTAAAGGTGTATCGCAAGCCAGAGGTCCTCAATTCAAAAACGGGCATAAACGTCTAGAGATATTGATATGACCTTGCTAACAACCCATATTATAACGACAAAAAAAATTACCACTGAAATGGGACACACTCGATTTTTTTGTTTTTTGCAGCACTCTATTGATCACCCTGTACATCATGATAATATTCACCTTACTGAAACTAAATGCAATACAGCTTAAGGTAGAAGAAACGCGGTTTTAAACTCCGTTTTAGATATTCAAATAAGTTAATTTTTAAAAAGTTACAGCAGTTTGAAAATGGGTCTAAAAATTGAATGGTACGATCTTTTTGTTGAGCAGTTTATTTTAAAGTGTCGTGATAAAAATAAATCATGCCGCTACCCACAGGTAAATCCTTATTTATTTGTTATTATCTGAGTCATTTTACTATAATTTTATTTAATCATATTGTTTAGAATATAATAATATTTAAGCTACGTAGGCAAAATTTTATAGGGAAGAAATAAAAACTTATTATGGTTAATTACTTGTATAGATTAAATAAATTAAAAGAATTAAGTACCTATTAATACCACTTATAAAAATATACCAAATAAATATACCTATAGGGCCAAGTGAGGTAAAAATACGACATTCGATTCTTTCATAAAAAATTAGTTACCGAACGTCCACATTTGGCATAACAAAAGGCTTAATTTTCCTGAAAAAACTATACAAAAAAACTCCTGTTTGGTCTGTCGGATGGAACCCTATTTAAAATATACAATACAATACATAACTCGGTGTTGTTGATTTTGTCAAAAACTGCGGTTTGCAGATCACCTTTACATTTTTTAAGAAGAGTATGAGATAAGAGGTAAAAAAGTGGGGGGTAAATTTAAGACGCATTGAGGGTTAAAAATAAGAAACTTATTGGGGTAAAAATAATACACAATAATTTTTACATTTTAGGGGTTGCCTAAAAATGCCAAGAAAGTATATTCGTAAAGCTAAAAAATACACAATAGATGACCTAAAACAACCGCAAATTAATGTATTTAATGCGAAATGTCATATACCATAGCAAGTTATATCGAGGCATTTTCAAATAATGATCCGATGGGTTGGGTAGATCCAATCAGCTGTTTTTAAGATTTACTAAAATTTTTGTTATTTTCTGAAGACGTATGATACATTTGGTCTTCATTCATCGGCTTCGTGTCCCTTTTGCTTTGTTTTGTTCGTACAGTTTTTTTTTAAGACTTTCACAATATTTAAGCTGTAAATAATCAATAAATATCAAATTACTATTTTTATAGTTCTTCCACTTGTAATAAACACGAGATAAATCATGTAAACCCAAAAAACTAAACAGCTGACACTTCTGTTTAACCCGACTAACCCTGGCTTCAACCTGGGTCAGCAGGATCCAACCCGAGTTTAGGATCCGATCAAATTATGAACACGGGTAGAGACTTTCCGATCTTTTTTGAACGGGTTTTATGGATCGGGTGAACCCAAGATCAATATTTGAAAAGGCCACAAGTGATCCATTTATACATTTATTTTTTTTAAATAAACTGGAAAAATGTTACAAGAATATAAATTTAAAAGGCAGGCCTGCTCATGTTTATAATTGGGATGAAACTAGATAATCTTTTTTTTATAAAAAAATAGCAAAAGAGACGTTTTATGTTTTTACAATAGGTTATTATTTAAACTGACTTAATCTTAATTAAGCGGTAAAATCCAAGCGTCTCATTTTTTACCTTGAGTGTCTCATTTTTATATTTTTTCAGGGTAAAAATGAGACAGTGTGTTTAATAAATAAAAATTAAAAAAATTCTATAAATTAAAACTTCTAACATGATATTTAAACACCTCTAACATGTTCTAAAACCTAAATGAAGAAGTTTGGTTAAGTTTTAATTTTTATTTTTAAAAAGTTTTAAAAATTGTCTCATTTTTACCCCACTTGGTCCTAATTAGTTAAAAACTAAGTTTCCCATTTTGCTTTTTGAAGCTTAGTTTTTATTCGAATAAACAAATAACATTAAAAAATATATACATATATAGCAAAGATTTATCTGAATGATTAAAATAAAAAAATATTTCCAATTGTTTTTACAGTAATGTATACTCTTACCATTTTCTGCAGCATAATGCAAAAGACAATTTCCTTTTTATCCGAAAAATTAACATCGAATTCATATAAATTCCAATTATCTAACGTAACATTTAACACCGAGAAACAGCCATTACTTGCCGCTTCACACAAATCCATAAATGACAAATCATTCATTATAAACAACTACACCACGTACAACTTAAACCTATTTACTAAAAGATACTAAAGATAAACCAAACCAAGACTCTTATCAACAATGATAAAGTTTAAAAGATAAAATTCATCCGTAAATTTTTGGGTTTTTGCTTTTAAATATGTACAGGGTGTCCGGATTTTGTTGGAATTGCAGGGTATCTTGGGTATTATTAGAGATAGAGACTTGCGGTTTTAGCGAACTCTTGGCACTTTTTGATGATCAAAAGAATAACCATAAAAGATTTTTTATGGCCCTCTTTGTTCCTGAGATACAGGGCGGAGTTCATTTTTTTCATTTTTGGACCCCCTTGTATTTCAGAGACAATCACCCCCGGGTTTTGGCGCCCTTCTGTTCGATATACAGGTAGATTTTGATCCTTGGGCTATTTCCTATTTTCTGTAATTTTTTTAAACAAATCCATGCAGAATCCAATAAATGCAAGTTCTTCTTTTTCATCCCGTATGCTAGGGGGTATGGGGGGGCAACCATACGCATTAAAAGATAACAAACAACGGACTATTCCATATAAATTGTCTTTCTTATTCATGCTAAGGGGGGAAGAAAAATCGCAATAATATTATTTAAATTTAATTAAAAAGAGTAAAAAAGTATATTTGAAAATACGTAATTTAGCAGCATATAAAGGTAATAAAAAAAGGTTTATGCATTTTTTCTTTTCGCATATCATTATTTGGGAAAACTACGTGTAAATTAAAATAATTGTTTTTTTTCTTTATAAATAATTATTCTTACTTTGTATATTTATACAATATTAAATTATATTAAAAGGTAGGCTATGTAAGAAGTAACTCAATAAATAACGATTTGTTCAACAAAAGGGTAAAATGGTAATTACTTTTTAATTAAATAAGTAGGTAAAAAATATTTTTAAAAAAATTTAAAATTTCTCAAAGCAATAAAAAAATTTAAAAGATGATATTTATATCTTAGAAAACCTTATCTAAATCAGTGCTATTTAAATTAAAGGAAAATATTTAATAAATAGCGCAGAATAATAACTTTAATTTTTTTTACCCAAAGTAAAATTACAAAGGCCTAATCAATAATTTTAAAATTATAAACTAAGTGTCTATAAAGCAGTTAAATGCCATAAAACATTAAAAAAATTAATGTTACCATCTCCACCTTAACTTTAAAAATTTAGGAGCACTTAGTAATTGTATTAAAATTAAACCTAATATGTCATACAAATGTAATTTAATTACTTTTATATCTTTTTTTTTCTACCAGAGTTAAAATATAGTGTTAAAAGTTTTTTAACAAAATAAATGTTTATTAATCAGTGTATTCAAAACCTAAAAATGCACAATACAAAATGTATATTAATATACGAACACCTAATCAAATCTTTCTTTTAAAAATATTTTTAATATACGCGGCTTTGTTGCTTTATACCCACTTAGAAAAAGAAAAAAAAGCTAAGAAGATTGAAAAGTCATAAAAATAATTCATAACTTTCTTTTCAGGCCATGTGATCGAAATGTGAAAGATGTCGAGTTAATCTGCGCGAGGCTTCGTCGTGTGGACCAACTTTGCCGATTGCCAAATTCTGTTTTGCAACAGCTGGCATTATGTGGATATTACGAAGATCTGGAGAATGGAGTAACTCGTAAGTTGATGTATTTACTTCTTTTATGTATTTGAAAAGCCTTTATAGAAGCCTTTTATTCATTTTTTTAAGGAATTCGATATATTAGTTGAAGACATTCAACAGCTGACAATAGAGAACTATTACAAATTGCATAAGTCGAGAAATATTTAAACGCACCCCTCATAGAGGAGGTTTCGGAAGCCCGGCTTACTGAAGCAATTTTGATTATTGTGAAGTGTTAGTAATATATAGGTCTCTATTAAAGAGGACATTTATTACACAAATGTATTGTATATATTAGGGTATATGCTTAATTTTTAAATAAGTTACCATTTTTAGTAAAAAAACTGTATGTTTTTAAAACCTTACTAATGGGCGAAGATGCCTGATTTGATAACGCTGCCCACCTAAGGTACACAAGGTAGTCACCAAAAATTTAAACTATATAACTTTTTATCTACTATTTACTAATTCCTACACATTTGAATTCTTTTCATAGCCATTCATAAGTTAAATATTAATTAAAAATTAATTAAAAATATGTATGTACATCTTGTAGGAAAAAAAACCAGAAGTGGGTATTGTTGTGGTAAGAAAAAAATTGATCGTTTTATAGAACCAAAACTAAAGTATACCAATTAAAGTATGCATGTATTAAGGGTAAAATAAACCATAAAATTCTCAGGAGAAGAAAAAAAAGTTACAAGATAATACCTACCTAATTAAATTATAAACTTGGCTTATTTCTTATATCATATTATAAAGGTTGTAAAAATGAATTTAAGTTCTTTAAGCTACAGGGTTACGATTGTTGACCTGTAAACGATAGGTTCAGAGTTCGATTCCGGATAGGTAAATCATTTTATTTTTATTTTTATATTTTTTTCTTAAAACATTTTTATATATTTTTTCTAATTTTTATTTTTTATTGTTCATAGTTTAATTTTCGAACAAATATTTTTTCACTTTTTAAGAATTTTAAGTTACATCTAATTGCTGACGATGACGTCCTGATAAGATTTTTTTTCGCCTTTCCTGTCTGACAAATTTTTTTTTGTGTTTTATTGGGTCCATGTGACAAAATAATTTTGTCAGGTTTCTTTTTAATTATAGCGCCCTTCATAAAGTGGCAATCCATCAACGAAACGTTAGGATAAATACAATGGTGGTTTTATTTGCCTGTCCTCATCCCGCTATACTAAGAACTCCAATTTGTTTTTCCAAAGGGTATACTATCGACAAAACTACAATATTAAACAATAAAACAAAAAAAAAAAACTGAACTCTTATACAGCACAGCAAAAGAAATAATTATTAAGGTTAGATTAACTTTCACTATATTTCGGCGGTTTTTAATAGTTTTTATAAGCAAAACCGCCAAACGGCAGCTTCTATCAATAAAATAAGTATTAACAGCCAGTACTAACAAATTAATTATACTTTTTGGCGGTTTCAAATATAAGATATAAAAAAACCGCCGGATGGTGGTTTTCTTCTTATGATTAGGCAAAACCTCAGGCGGTCGTTTAGCCAGTGCCAAAAATTTAACCTATTTGCTTAAATTTCAGTGGTGTGGTGGTCGTTTAAAAGTATTTAAAGCATTGTTATCCTAATTTTAAAGGGCAATAAGCCTTTGATAAAGCGCGATGGAACTTTCTCTGATATAAATTATTTAAGATATATTGGTTTACTCTGACAACGTTATTATTTACGACATAACCTGTATGGATATCTGATATGTTTAAAATTTAATAAAAAAAGTGCGTCATTAAAAAATATAAATAATTTTCTCAAATTAGAATGTCACCTGCCAAAGCTATTTTAGGAAACACCTTAAATAATTTATGTTATTATGGTTGTTATTTAAGTCAAATGAAACCGGAATCGGATTAATTATTCCCGAAGTTGGGAAATGGTAACCTTAATTCGCAGTTGCCTATTAATGCGCATATTAAATTTTAATTATTAACACAGTGACAAAAAGCTTAAGGGTGTAAAAAAATAAACATTTTAATCAGCAAAACCACTCTAAACAGGGAGTCTATCTACCTAAAACGTGCAAAAAATGCTTCTACAAATTCTTGATGCTAATTTTACGATATCTGTAATATACAAATTTACTTTCTGTATTGCCAAGTCTAGGGTAACAGGCTGTTTAATCTAATGCTGTTCTTTAAGAGTGTAAACCTCTTGGTCATTAAAAAAAAGAGATTTAATTTACCTGTATCCTTAATTTCTTAGCGTTTTGTGCCACTTTGTATCAAAGAGTTAGGATTTTGTGTAAAGGTTAATAAAAACTATTATTTTTAAAACCATGAACTAGACACGCATGGTCTGTCAACCCAAGTTCAAACAAAGGCAAGTGGCTACAGAGCCAAATGTAATATTACACGAACCACTTGGTGACACTTTTGACCCCTCTATAACTTAAAACCTATTTAACGTAAACACATTAAACTACGTGTGCTTATTAATATTTATAGGGACAATTGGAAGCCCAAATTTTATTAGGCTAGTCCAAACGGCCATAAAAATTTGAAGGTTCAAAACTCGTCAATTTTTTATTGACTGACTGACTGACTGACTGACATATAGATCAAAAACCCACTTCCAGATGACCAAGAAAAATAAAATTTGGAATCCAGCTCGGTAATTGTGTGTTAGCGTAGGAAAATAATTGAAAATAAAAAAAAAGTTAAAAAAATAGGGGAAGAGGGGGTTAGTCTCCTTACAAAAAAAAGTTTTTTAATTGTAGCGTTTAAAGCGTTACAAGTAGATATTTGATACTATCCAAATATATGTACTATTATTCCTATATAACAAAAATATATAGAAGTTAAATTAAGTAAAAAAATAGGTAGTGACCCTATATAAAAAAACTTGTAATACGCGCCAATAAACAACCATTAACTAGATCGTGATATCGCCCGGACTTGACTAATTTAAACATAAACAGGAAGCGTCTTAAAAATTAGCAGATAATGAATATGCAATGCGTACTGTCATTTCTAATGTTGAAGAAAATACAGATAATAGCTAAAAAAACATGCAGCGTAAACGCAAGACGAAATAATAAAAATAAATATATATAAAATACCACCAAAAACGTAAATGTAAAAAGGAAGCCAATTTATCGAACTTGGTCCTCTGGATTTAGTATTAACTAAAATTATGCTTGTCTGTGTGTTTTGCCGCAAAAGAATGAAGATTTAAATTATTGCAAAGTTCTGTACAAAAACTAAATATGTATAAAATCTTAAAGTAGGTTAGAATTATTTTGTCCAGTTTTAATTAGAATTTAAAAAATATTTAATGACTGATGTCACAAAAACTGGCTTAGTCAAATCTAACCTACTTTAACTGTATACATATTTAATTTTTGTGCACAACTTGGCACTTATTTAAATCTTTATTCTTTATGCGGCGGAGCCCACAGCCAAGCATAATTTTGGTATTGAACTTGCCTTACCTTTTTTAGTTTTATGTTTATGGTGGGATTAATACTCATAAAAATTAGCATCTTTTTCTAAAACGCCCTACATAGTTTGGATCTAACCATACGGGAAGTATTTTTTTAAATCCGGAATTCTAAAACACTGCTTCTTAAAAAGACCCATGCTAACCACATATACTTTTATTAGGACAAAAATGTCATTATTAATTTTTGCAAGATCGACTCTCTCCATTTTACAATATAAATAAGAACAGATTTTATTTTTTTATTTTCCAATACCCCCTCTAGCCGAATCCTTTTTACCTATACATATAGGTACTTTTAACAAAATTATTTATAAAAAACCAAAAACGGATTGAATTTGTGACACCCTGTATTTCCGAAATAATTTATTTCTTGACTAAGGTAGGTTGGGTTAGATCGACATATTTTAGCTTTAGGCTGTCTTAATGTTGGAGCGGTTTTTGGCAAAAATAGCAGCGCGGCTAGACCAAAACAGCTTTATATTATTGTGACGTTGACTTTTGAATTACAGTCACTGGGACTAATATACCATATGGAACTATTTTTTCCGACCAATAAGCCGGTATTTTTAATTAAACCAACTTAATTTAATACGGGCATCCGGATTAACTAAAACTTTAACTCTTCACTTAATTTTACTTCTGGTACCTAATTCTTATTGTAATTTTTGTAATCTTTCTAATTTCTTCTTATCCCCATTATAAGGTCAATTTTTGTATATATACATACTTAAACTCGGTATTTTGAATGATCAGCACGTACTGTTGACTCTGACCGTTTATTTTATGATCTAGAAACTGTTATTGTTTTTAAAAGATAAAACCTTGTAGGATCGCAAAATTATTTGTTCTAGTTTTTCGACGTGTTTTCTTGAATGCCAAAATAATAAATATTGAAATTATTTAAAATTTACATACCTTCTATACAGGGTGTTATTGTGCATTAATGTATCATAAAGATGCTTTTGCTGTTTGACTCGCCCAGCACAGCTCCAACATAAACACAGCCTCAGGAATTTTTAGTAGCTTTTCTCGGCACCCTGTATTTGTTTTAAGAACCACGCTGCCTCTACAATTTATCTTAGAAATTGATATTTTGGAAAATACATAGTGTCTTTTTATGTACTGAAACCTTTGCCATTTATTTTTTTTATTAAAATTCTAAAACTAGACGGCCTAAAGAAAGTAAAAAATTTTGACCATTGTCCTTAAACCTATAAAATAGAGGGAAAGAAAAGATTTTTTGAATTAAATTTTTTTAATTTGATAACAGAGTTAAATTTCAAAACTTTACAACTAAAACTTTTCCAACCATAACTTTGGTTCTCAAACTGGAAAGAAATTTACTTACATCTATCTAAGTTTAAAGTTTGCATAAGATAATTAGACTTTGAGTGTAACAAATGATTGTTGGCATTGTGATTTCTCTAATGGAGTTATACTTACTATCAAATCTTTATATTATTGAACGAGTTCCCTAATGAAAATATTAAATATGTACTTTGTGATACATTGCAATGTTAAAAATTAATAATGTTGTTGATCCAGTTTCTTTGTGATTAGTACCATACCAACGACAAAAATTAATTTTTTATATATGGGATATCCAGAAAAGTAAGGTAAAAAAAAATAGGAGTAATAGAGTGAGCCGATATAATGTTAGTACTTTATATAAAAATAAAAAGTTTTATCGCGCTTCGTTTGGGAGATATTAACCCTCAAAGTTGGCATAAAAGAAACTTATTTCAGTTATAACTTTTGAAGTGCTGCCACAGAACCAATGGTATTTGGGCTTCCAAAATACCTCAAAGTAATGCTTCTTTCCATAGGTAAACGGCTATTCAGTAACACGAAATTATACAGGATGCGACGATTTTTTCATTTAATGTATGTATTTTTAACACACTTGAAAATTTTGACATTTTGCTTTGGCCGTTTGATTTCTTAATTATATTATTTTTCCACCACAAAAAAGGTATACTTAATAACCTTACTAGAATTAATATCTTGGACCGTCTTGTAATAATTTTTTTTTTAAATAAAATTTTTAAAATGTGGTAAAATACATAATTTTAAAATTTATTTAAATATTTTGGTATTGAAAAAATCACATCCAAAAATTAAAAAAGATAATTAAAAAAGACTGCGAGGTTTATTGGCAAGAAACAATATCAAAATCTAGGTCATAATATTTTATTCACGGTCAGCAACGTGGTAAGTAACCAAAATACCGAGTTCAAGTTTGTATATATACAGAAATTGACCTAATAATAGGGGCAAGAAGAAATAAAAAAGGATTAGAAAGAATTAAGTAGTAGAAGCAGCGCCGGATTTACACGTTTGGCGGCCAATAGGCAGATAATGTGGTGGAGACCCCCTTAAACATTTTCATATACAGGGTGTCCGGGAAAATGTGGGAAATCTCTCGCACACGTATGGAACAGATGAAAATAACACGACAAGTTCCTATAAAAATTTTCCGTTTAAGCCCCCTGCGGAGATATGATCCCCTAAAGGGGGCAGCTAGAAATTGATTTTTCGTGAATAACTTTTAAAGCGCTCTGTATAATTTGATAATATTTTAGTACGATGCATACTAGTAAAGACCTCTTAAAATAGTGCCCTTGAAACTTATGTCGCTTCTTCAGTTTGCCAGGGACGGACTAGTTTTTGTACATTATTGATAATATTTTTTACGCCCTGTATGGTGAAGACACAAAAATTATGTTTTTAGGTAGTTTAAACCTTTTGCTAAAAAAAAGGTACTCTTGTTTGACATCGATAAAATGAGCCGTTTTCGAGTAAATAACAACATTTGCAACAAATTTCTGACCTGCTACGAGAGGACTTCAATACTGAATGAAAAATTACAAATTACATCGAAAATAAAATATTGTATTATTAAACAAAAATATACTCTTATTGTTAAAATAATTTTTTACTTGAAAACGGCTCATTTTATCGATGTCAAACAGAAGTACCTTTTTTTAGCAAAAGGTTAATAATAGGGGCAAGAAGAAATAAGAAAGGTTTAAAAAAATTAAGTAGTAGAAGCAGCGCCGGATTTACGTTGGCGGCCAATAGGCAGATAATGTGGTGGAGGCCCCGTCCACCACTATATATATAAAATACATACATAAAAAAATGAGACCAAAAAATGGTCCCTACTTTAATTAAACGGCAAATTATCTTTAAACATTTATCCCTTTTAGCCCTTAGCCATGTATACCTAAAGTAGCAAATTTTCGGTGTAGATAGATTGGATTTGGAATTTAAGTAAAAAGTTAAAGTTCCAGTTAAGCCCGTACGGGCTCCCCTGGTTTGAGGGATGCCCTTACTAAATTAAGTTAGTTTATTTTAAAAAATTCCAGGATGATTTTTACTGTCCACCGGTCTTATTGTCCCAGAAAATAGTTCCATATGGTAGAATTGTCCAAGTGACGTGTGAAGTGGTCCCTATGTATTACAATATCTTACATCACAATACATTAAATAAAAAAGTCGTTGCACCCTGTATAATTCCGACTTATTAAACAGCCGTTAACCTATGAAAAGAAGCATAAGTATGTTACTTAGTTGCCCAAATATCAATGGTACTTTGGCAACAGTTCAAAAGTTATATTTAAAATAAGTTTTGTTATTTTTTATGCCAAATTTAAAGGTTAATATCTCCCTAACGACGCCCTGTATAACGTGGTTATACATATTAGTAAATATCTTGTAAATTTATTATCATTTTAATATTTTATTATTTAATAATTAATTTACTAGTATACTAGTAATTTAAACTGTTTGTAAAAAGCGAGTCTTAAAAAGTCAGTTTACTATAGGAATTTTAAAAGTCCTTTCCCCTTTTTTTTAGAATGGGTATTGAGATTGGGTAAAATTAAGGTAAAAGGGTAGGCCAAGATAATACCGCTCACGGGGAAATGCCGCCCACACCTATAACTTAAAAACTACAAACCAAATTTTCTGAGAGGGGGTATAGTGTGTTTCGCTAATTCGCTCGCAGCTGAAGGGAGATAAGTGCATATGTTTATTTGCGGTCGCCTTGATATAATTTTGTAGTTAATATTTTTATTGGTTAATTTAAAATTTTATACCTTTTCTGTTATTACTGTTATCAATTCTAGTATTTTTTTTTTGTTTATCCATAAAGATTTCTTATATATATTTAATAGTGAAAGTAAAATTTTATTTTAAAATTATGACTGTCGGTTGCGGTAATGTCGTTCGGGTGGATGCCATTACCCCCAGTGAATGCATTGCCCTTTTATTCTTTAGATATGCCCAAAAACCGACCAAAAACTACCGCAAGTGCTTTTTGAATGAAATGAAAATATAAGTCGTTTACAACTAGGACGTAAACCAGTTTTTATTGAACAATAAGAACGAGACATAGCAGATAAACTTATAGAATCGCTTTACTAAAAGCTAACTTTAGCAGATTTGCGCAAGCTTGTTCACAAATATGCTAAGCTTTATAATATAAAAAATAACTTGGATACAAACAGCAAAACGGCAGAAACATATTTTCTGCAAGGACTTATAAGGCGCAGTCCTCCTGTATTTCTTCAAAAAGCTGAGGCTATAAGCCTAAAAAGAGTCTCATCATTTACAAAAGACAGAGTCAATCTATTCTTTAATATACTTAGTGACCTGATGGAGAAGCATAATTTTAGTAATAACAATATTTTTAATGCGGACAAGACAGGTGTTACATCTGTTGCAGATCCAGAGAAAGTCGTTAAGAAGAAGAATTTAGATGAAAATTAAATAAAAGGAAGCAAAGAAAAGTAAGACTGAAGACAAAATCCAATCTAAAAAACCAAATAAAGGTAAGAGGGCTAAAGCAAAATCTTACAAAGAAAAAGTTTTTGAGAAAGTTCTATGAAATCTGAATGTATGATCTAATAATGATAATATTATTTGTAATGATAACAGTGATGACAACATGGACTTATATGATAGAAATTACAACAAATGCAATATTTGGGAAGACCTTAGGAAAAGTGATAAAATGTAGTGGTATTATTGTACAATATGTGGATTATGGTCACATGCCATGTGCTCTGGGTTGGACTCCGCAGAAGGCTACATTTGTGATTAACATTTAGGCCAAAAACTAAAACGATATTACTACTTAAAGGTATGTTACTATTTATTCATACATATTAATCTATAATAGACCCAGCTATAAGCCTAATTTAAACTTGAGTAGTTGATCTTAGTAGATAATATTTGTTAAGTTAAAGTTGTAGCATAGCTATGCTCATATATACGACGCTCTAATCTGTATATATGAGCATAGCTATGCTACAACTTTAACTTAACAAATATTATCTACTAAGATCAACTACTCAAGTTTAAATTAGGCTTATAGCTGGGTCTATTATAGATTAATATGTATGAATAAATAGTAACATACCTTTAAGTAGTAATATCGTTTTAGTTTTTGGCCTAAATGTTAATCACAAATGTAGCCTTCTGCGGAGTCCAACCCAGAGCACATGGCATGTGACCATAATCCACATATTGTACAATAATACCACTACATTTTATCACTTTTCCTAAGGTCTTCCCAAATATTGCATTTGTTGTAATTTCTATCATATAAGTCCATGTTGTCATCACTGTTATCATTACAAATAATATTATCATTATTAGATCATACATTCAGATTTCATAGAACTTTCTCAAAAACTTTTTCTTTGTAAGATTTTGCTTTAGCCCTCTTACCTTTATTTGGTTTTTTAGATTGGATTTTGTCTTCAGTCTTACTTTTCTTTGCTTCCTTTTATTTAATTTTCATCTAAATTCTTCTTCTTAACGACTTTCTCTGGATCTGCAACAGATGTAACACCTGTCTTGTCCGCATTAAAAATATTGTTATTACTAAAATTATGCTTCTCCATCAGGTCACTAAGTATATTAAAGAATAGATTGACTCTGTCTTTTGTAAATGATGAGACTCTTTTAGGCTTATAGCCTCAGCTTTTTGAAGAAATACAGGAGGACTGCGCCTTATAAGTCCTTGCAGAAAATATGTTTCTGCCGTTTTGCTGTTTGTATCCAAGTTATTTTTTATATTATAAAGCTTAGCATATTTGTAGAACAAGCTTGCGCAAATCTGCTAAAGTTAGCTTTTAGTAAAGCGATTCTATAAGTTTATCTGCTATGTCTCGTTCTTATTGTTCAATAAAACTGGTTTACGTCCTAGTTGTAAACGACTTATATTTTCATTTCATTCAAAAAGAGTCTCGACTGACTAGTTAAACAGCAGGTTGTTTATTGGGGAAACAGTCAGGTGTATTAGGGCTTAGAAAAACTCTTTTGAATCACCAAGCTTTCGAAATAATTTATTTCTTTTTCAAGGCTACAATATGGAGACAAAGTTATTGATATTAATAATTTATAATGTAAAAATGATTATAAACTTACGTGTACAAGTGAGTTAGGAATATAAAAGCTTCAAAATAGTTTCCATGTGGACTTTTCCTTTCTATAGTAAATTATTTAAAGTTTTATAACCACATTTCAAATTAATTAACATGTGAACGGGTTGTAGCCATTTTGTTAACTACTTTCTCGAAAATGGTAATGTCCCTGAAGCGTGTATCTCACTCCCTCCCATTTACAACAATGACGAAGAGAAAGAGAGTCGATAAAATTGATTGACATTTATCGGTTTCATTGACCATGCGTCGTCCTTCTCGTACTTTGACGAGATTCCAGTGGCGTAGTATTCGAGAAAATTATATTAGTTTATTATATTTAATTATTTATTACAACTGTGGATACTACACCACCTCGCCCCAGTCGTCTGTCACCCAACCGGTACGGAGCGGCGGAGCATCGGCAAACAGATCAACCCTCAGCGCCTGACTGTCACTCAGGCGACGAGGAGCAGTCCGCAGCCAGCAGTCGTGCTTTAATTATAGCCTTAAGATTTTTGTGCAACATGATGGGGCTGCGTCTGTCACCCGAATCCCCAAACATGCTGTAAAAGAAAGATGTATTGACACAAATTAATAATTTTAAAATTTTTTTAAAGGACTTGTATAGGTGGTTACTACCTATGTCTTTGCTAGCCACTGTATATTGTATAGACATAAAGTGAGAAAAACGCTTCATAACAGTATCCAATTAGGTGTTACATATATAAATATTATGCATAATATATAATGTTTTTAAATTATGTAAACTAGTGAAAATTAATTTAGTTATGTTAATAAAGATAAAGTTAAAAGATTGCAGGTTAGACTTTCTAATGTTAAAAGGGATTGTTTTTATTTTTAAAGTTTTTCTAAACATTATTTTAAAATAAATATTTAATTTAGTTAATTATATAGTGTCGTCACTGTGTTCCAACTCAGACAAGAAACCTCTTTTGTTGTTATCAATTAGTAGGATATTAGAATAAATAGAACTAAGATCATTAATATCCTTTCTTTTATTTAACGCATATTGGTTAAGGTGTATTTCCACCATCTCCAAGAAAAGTCTTTTATGCGTATTTTTCTCTGTATTTAAAATTTTTGTTTCATTAAAGTTAAAAACATGATCCGTTTCAGCGGTATGTTGAGCTAAGGCACAAGTTAATTTATTGTTTCTACAATCACTTTTATGTGATACGAAACAAGCAAACAACATCTGCTCTGTTTCAACACCATCTAGAAACAGGACACAACATAGATTTCAACAGTTGTAGACAGGTGGCAAACATTAACGCACCACTGGGAAGACAAGGATTATCCGTAGAATCCATTGAAATTCATGAGATTGGAGGACTTAATGTAAGGGATGATGCTCACACTTCCTATCGGCAGGTTGAAAACCCCTCTTAAAAACAAAAGAGAAAAACCTGGAAACACGTCACTTGACCAAACAACTAGTGACGACGCGACACAGGCGAATGCACACATCTCAACACCGAGCAGAGCCCGAGACCAGCCAAGCGGTACAATCTGCGCTCCCAGAACCGTATAAAGGCAACATCACGAAACCATACCCTCAGTCAATCGTTGACACCAGTTAGATAGCACGATTGAAAATGCCAGAGTGCGATCTTGGCGAAACGTCTCGCGGAAGAACCCTGCAAGGAGACACAAATGACCAAACGGATTTTTACTCCGTGAAATGACAACTCTCTACACATTCATCTATCCGTGAAACGACTACTTACCACGTTGCTGACCGTGAATAAATATTATGACCTAGATTTTGATATTGTTTCTTGCCAATAAACCTCGCAGTCTTTTTAATTATCTTTTTTAATTTTTGGATGTGATTTTTCCAATACTCAAAATATTTAAATAAATTTTAAAATTATGAATTTTACCACATTTTAAAAAATTTTATTTAAAAAAAAATTATTACAAGACGGTCCAAGATATTAATTCTAGTAAGGTTATTAAGTATACCTTTTGTGGTGGAAAATAATATAATTAAGAAATCAAACGGCCAAAGCAAAATGTCAAAATTTTCCGAAGTGTGTTAAAAATACATACATTAAATGAAAAATCGTCGCATCCTGTATAATTTCGTGTTACTGAATAGCCGTTTACCTATGGGAAGAAGCATTACTTTGAGGTATTTTGGAAGCCCAAATACCATTGGTTCTGTCATGCACTTCAAAAGTTATAACTGAAATAAGTTTCTTTTATGCCAACTTTGAGGGTTAATATCTCCCAAACGAAGCGCGATAAAACTTTTTATTTTTATATAAAGTACTAACATTATATCGGCTCACTCTATTACTCCTATTTTTTTTACCTTACTTTTCTGGATATCCCATATATAAAAAATTAATTTTTGTCGTTGGTATGGTACTAATCACAAAGAAACTGGATCAACAACATTATTAATTTTTAACATTGCAATGTATCACAAAGTACATATTTAATATTTTCATTAGGAACTCGTTCAATAATATAAAGATTTGATAGTAAGTATAACTCCATTAGAGAAATCACAATGCCAACAATCATTTGTTACACTCAAAGTCTAATTATCTTATGCAAACTTTAAACTTAGATAGATGTAAGTAAATTTCTTTCCAGTTTGAGAACCAAAGTTATGGTTGGAAAAGTTTTAGTTGTAAAGTTTTGAAATTTAACTCTGTTATCAAATTAAAAAAATTTAATTCAAAAAATCTTTTCTTTCCCTCTATTTTATAGGTTTTAAGGACAATGGTCAAAATTTTTTACTTTCTTTAGGCCGTCTAGTTTTAGAATTTTAATAAAAAAAAATAAATGGCAAAGGTTTCAGTACATAAAAGACACTATGTATTTTCCAAAAATATCAATTTCTAAGATAAATTGTAGAGGCAGCGTGGTTCTTAAAACAAATACAGGGTGCCGAGAAAAGCTACTAAAAATTCCTGAGGCTGTGTTTATGTTGGAGCTGTGCTGGGCGAGTCAAACAGCAAAAGCATCTTTATGATACATTAATGCACAATAACACCCTGTATAGAAGGTATGTAAATTTTAAATAATTTCAATATTTATTATTTTGGCATTCAAGAAAACACGTCGAAAAACTAGAACAAATAATTTTGCGATCCTACAAGGTTTTATCTTTTTAAAAGCAATAACAGTTTCTAGATCATAAAATAAACGGTCAGAGTCAACAGTACGTGCTGATCATTCAAAATACCGAGTTTAAGTATGTATATATACAAAAATTGACCTTATAATGGGGATAAGAAGAAATTAGAAAGATTACAAAAATTACAATAAGAATTAGGTACCAGAAGTAAAATTAAGTGAAGAGTTAAAGTTTTAGTTAATCCGGATGCCCGTATTAAATTAAGTTGGTTTAATTAAAAATACCGGCTTATTGGTCGGAAAAAATAGTTCCATATGGTATATTAGTCCCAGTGACTGTAATTCAAAAGTCAACGTCACAATAATATAAAGCTGTTTTGGTCTAGCCGCGCTGCTATTTTTGCCAAAAACCGCTCCAACATTAAGACAGCCTAAAGCTAAAATATGTCGATCTAACCCAACCTACCTTAGTCAAGAAATAAATTATTTCGGAAATACAGGGTGTCACAAATTCAATCCGTTTTTGGTTTTTATAAATAATTTTGTTAAAAGTACCTATATGTATAGGTAAAAGGATTCGGCTAGAGGGGTATTGGAAAATAAAAAAATAAAATCTGTTCTTATTTATATTGTAAAATGGAGAGAGTCGATCTTGCAAAAATTAATAATGACATTTTTGTCCTAATAAAAGTATATGTGGTTAGCATGGGTCTTTTTAAGAAGCAGTGTTTTAGAATTCCGGATTTAAAAAAATACTTCCCGTATGGTTAGATCCAAACTATGTAGGGCGTTTTAGAAAAAGATGCTAATTTTTATGAGTATTAATCCCACCATAAACATAAAACTAAAAAAGGTAAGGCAAGTTCAATACCAAAATTATGCTTGGCTGTGGGCTCCGCCGCATAAAGAATAAAGATTTAAATAAGTGCCAAGTTGTGCACAAAAATTAAATATGTATACAGTTAAAGTAGGTTAGATTTGACTAAGCCAGTTTTTGTGACATCAGTCATTAAATATTTTTAAATTCTAATTAAAACTGGACAAAATAATTCTAACCTACTTTAAGATTTTATACATATTTAGTTTTTGTACAGAACTTTGCAATAATTTAAATCTTCATTCTTTGCGGCAAAACACACAGACAAGCATAATTTTAGTTAATACTAAATCCAGAGGACCAAGTTCGATAAATTGGCTTCCTTTTTTACATTTACGTTTTTGGTGGTATTTTATATATATTTATTTTTATTATTTCGTCTTGCGTTTACGCTGCATGTTTTTAGCTATTATCTGTATTTTCTTCAACATTAGAAATGACAGTACGCATTGCATATTCATTATCTGCTAATTTTTAAGACGCTTCCTGTTTATGTTTAAATTAGTCAAGTCCGGGCGATATCACGATCTAGTTAATGGTTGTTTATTGGCGCGTATTACAAGTTTTTTTATATAGGGTCACTACCTATTTTTTACTTAATTTAACTTCTATATATTTTTGTTATATAGGAATAATAGTACATATATTTGGATAGTATCAAATATCTACTTGTAACGCTTTAAACGCTACAATTAAAAAACTTTTTTTTGTAAGGAGACTAACCCCCTCTTCCCCTATTTTTTAACTTTTTTTTATTTTCAATTATTTTCCTACGCTAACACACAATTACCGAGCTGGATTCCAAATTTTATTTTTCTTGGTCATCTGGAAGTGGGTTTTGATCTATATGTCAGTCAGTCAGTCAGTCAGTCAATAAAAAATTGACGAGTTTTGAACCTTCAAATTTTTATGGCCGTTTGGACTAGCCTAATAAAATTTGGGCTTCCAATTGTCCCTATAAATATTAATAAGCACACGTAGTTTAATGTGTTTACGTTAAATAGGTTTTAAGTTATAGAGGGGTCAAAAGTGTCACCAAGTGGTTCGTGTAATATTACATTTGGCTCTGTAGCCACTTGCCTTTGTTTGAACTTGGGTTGACAGACCATGCGTGTCTAGTTCATGGTTTTAAAAATAATAGTTTTTATTAACCTTTACACAAAATCCTAACTCTTTGATACAAAGTGGCACAAAACGCTAAGAAATTAAGGATACAGGTAAATTAAATCTCTTTTTTTTTAATGACCAAGAGGTTTACACTCTTAAAGAACAGCATTAGATTAAACAGCCTGTTACCCTAGACTTGGCAATACAGAAAGTAAATTTGTATATTACAGATATCGTAAAATTAGCATCAAGAATTTGTAGAAGCATTTTTTGCACGTTTTAGGTAGATAGACTCCCTGTTTAGAGTGGTTTTGCTGATTAAAATGTTTATTTTTTACACCCTTAAGCTTTTGTCACTGTGTTAATAATTAAAATTTAATATGCGCATTAATAGGCAACTGCGAATTAAGGTTACCATTTCCCAACTTCGGGAATAATTAATCCGATTCCGGTTTCATTTGACTTAAATAACAACCATAATAACATAAATTATTTAAGGTGTTTCCTAAAATAGCTTTGGCAGGTGACATTCTAATTTGAGAAAATTATTTATATTTTTTAATGACGCACTTTTTTTATTAAATTTTAAACATATCAGATATCCATACAGGTTATGTCGTAAATAATAACGTTGTCAGAGTAAACCAATATATCTTAAATAATTTATATCAGAGAAAGTTCCATCGCGCTTTATCAAAGGCTTATTGCCCTTTAAAATTAGGATAACAATGCTTTAAATACTTTTAAACGACCACCACACCACTGAAATTTAAGCAAATAGGTTAAATTTTGGCACTAGCTAAACGACCGCCTGAGGTTTTGCCTAATCATAAGAAGAAAACCACCATCCGGCGGTTTTTATATCTTATATTTGAAAACCGCCAAAAAGTATAATTAATTTGTTAGTACTGGCTGTTAATACTTATTTTATTGATAGAAGCTGCCGTTTGGCGGTTTTGCTTATAAAAACTATTAAAAACCGCCGAAATATAGTGAAAGTTAATCTAACCTTAATAATTATTTCTTTTGCTGTGCTGTATAAGAGTTCAGTTTTTTTGTTGTTTTATTGTTTAATATTGTAGTTTTGTCGATAGTATACCCTTTGGAAAAACAAATTGGAGTTCTTAGTATAGCAGGATGAGGACAGGCAAATAAAACCACCATTGTATTTATCCTAACGTTTCGTTGATGGATTGCCACTTTATGAAGGGCGCTATAATTAAAAAAGAAACCTGACAAAATTACTTTTGTCACATGGACCCAATAGAAACACAAAAAAAAATTTGTCAGACAGGAAAGGCGAAGAAAAATCTTATCAGGACGTCATCGTCAGCAATTAGATGTAACTTAAAATTCTTAAAAGTGAAAAATTATTTGTTCTGAAAAATTAAACTATGAACAATAAAAAATAAGAAATTAGAAAAAATGTATAAAATGTTATTAAGAAAAAATATAAAAATAAAAATAGATTATTTACCTATCCGGAATCGAACTCTGGAACCTGTCGCTTACAGGTCAACAATCGCAACCCGCCTGTGCTTGAAGAGAACTTAAATTATTTTTAAACCTTGATATAATATGATATAAGAAATAAGCCAAGTTTATGATTTAATTAGGTAGGTATTATCTTGTAACTTTTTTCTTCTCCTAAGAATTTTATGGTTTGTTCCACCCTATAATACACTGCACTATCTTTAATTGGTAATACTTTAGTTTTGGTTCTATAAAACGATCAATTCTTTTCTTGCCGCTAACAATACCCACTTCTGGCTTTTCTTTCCTACAAGCATCATTCTCCGAGAAATGTGTTTCGTAGCGCTTCGGGCTAACTTATGGTCCACGCATAATCGGCGTACTGAGCCGACTATTCGCTGTACCATCACAAAAATTTCTTAACTTCAATTTTCTCATTGTGGACTAATCACTTGACCAAATGAGGCCACATCCAGTACGTAGCTGCAGAAAATATAGCGGCAGTAGCTTGCGAGTGTACGCGATGATCCTGACGCGATGAATGTAAATAGTAGATAAAAAGTTATATAGTTTAAATTTGGTGACTACCTTGTCTACCTTAAGTGGGCAGCGTTATCAAATCAGGCATCTTTGCCCATTGGTTTTAAAAACATACAGTTTTTTACCTAAAAATGGTAACTTATTTAAAAATTAAGCATATACCCTAATATAAACAATACATTTGTGTAATAAATGCCCTGTTTAATAGAGACCTATATATTACTAACACTTTACAATAATCAAAATTGCTTAAAAGGGCTTCCGAACCCTCTCTAAGGGTGCGTTTAAATATTTCTCGACTCGGCAATTTGTAATAGTTCTCTATTGTCAGCTGTTGAATGTCTTCAACTAATATATCGAATTCCTTAAAAATGAATAAAAGGCTTCTATAAAGGCTTTTCAAATACATAAAAGAAGTAAATACATCAACTTACGAGTTACTCCATTCTCCAGATCTTCGTAATATCCACATAATGCCAGCTGTTGCAAAACAGAATTTGGCAATCGGCAAAGTTGGTCCACACGACGAAGCCTCGCGCAGATTAACTCGACATCTTTCACATTTCGATCACATGGCCTGAAAAGAAAGTTATGAATTATTTTTATGACTTTTCAATTAACAAAATTTGCCCAATAAGGGTTGCAAGAACTGCTATAAAGCAAATCTTATAGAACTGTAAATTTCTTATAAAGTAGTTTAAATCATTTATACAGTATCTAGTCAACCAAAAAAGGCCCCACTTTATACAACATCTTACCTCTAAAAGAGTTTTATTAGGAAGCTATACAACCATTATAACATTATTCCAAGTGTTTCTATAAAACACTTCTATAGAGGAGCTACTTGTATTCTTTATACAACAAAGTTGTATACTCGCTTTTCAACTGTATAACACTAGTATACAGAAAAAATAGTACTGCTTTAGAGACTTTATACAGTCTTTAAAAAACTATATTTTAATTATGGTATAGCGCAATCTTGACGTGAAATAAACTAAAACAACATTTTTATCTTTTAAAGCAGAAATTGGGAACAAAGTTATCGTACAACTAAGATATTGCGCGACCAAATGTTGTCATTCTACTTTACAAAATATAATTTATATTTTAATGGCGTAGACATGATAATGGACAATATATTTATTAAATACTTACGTGTGTTGTATTTCCGTAATCCAACAAAATTTTACTGCGATGATAAGTTTCTTGACAAAATGTATATATATTTACAGCAAAAAATAAACGGGCCTTTATTTTAATATAAATTTGGCATAACGAAAAAAATCTACGAAAATTAAATTATTAGTTAAACATATCCTAGAAATAATGATCAAAAATATGTTCATTCTCCGAGAATTTATGAGAAATTTCAGCAGCCAAGCTCTTTAAATAAATTTTTCTTTGACCTCTTTTCTTCCTAAACATATCATATTTACAAAATGGTGGCATATAATCAAGAACGCAGAGGAAACATAAACATGGCGCGATGTTAGAGAATAACTTACTACTTTTATCAAACGTTATAGAGTATTTAGTCTTGTTTAGAACGTTATATGAGTCTTAAATGTCTATAAGTGGTATAGAGTTCTTTTTAAGCCTTTTTTACAACAAATGCCAAAATCATATTTAAAGTACATATTTTTATAAATTTGATGGTTGCCAAGTTTCAAATAATATATTTGCTGCTTTTTGGTAGGTGTAGGTAAACAACGGTAGGTACTATGTTTTTTATCAAGATTTTTAGTAACTGTTTAATATTTGTTGACAAGAATAAATATTTATTATTTTTACACTCATAAAATGTTTTAAACCTTTGCGATAAAAATTAAGAAAAATAAATCCATTGTCATTGTTGGAAGTAGAACAGCTGACCCATATACACACAAACAAAGAACCTTTACGTTTTACTTCACCAAGCCTTTGTTTGGACGTTTTTAAATTTTGTAAACATAGACCAAGGGTACATCGTACAAATCGAATCCGATTGGATGGATCGCATTGAACCTAATACCGTGGCCTTCGTCCTAGAATTTATCGGATGCAGATAATCCGGTTCTAAATTCTTTTAAATTTGACAAAGAAAAGTATATACATGAGAAAGAAAGCAAACAAATAAAAATAAACTTCTAACCTTACTTTTGTGGATTTTTTTAAATTAATTTCATTTAATTTCAGAAAATAAGACAAAATAATAACTCAAACCACAAAAGCATCACTATCACAATATTTTAACAAATATTTAAGCTTATTTTATTTTCCACTATTTCGTTTATACAGTAATCAGCTGTTTTACTTATCTGTCAATTTTCAAACCTTTTCCAAAACCGTGAACATCGTACAAATATAATCTCCGATCGGACTGAACTCAATTTAAATCGCTTGAAAAACAGGATTGACCTATAGCGTTTAATCCGATCCCTTACTCAATCTGAAACATGTATATCGCAATTTTTTGTCGGATTAAGTTTTATCCGATCGGTTCAATCGGATTCAGTATAACGATGTACCCTTAGTCATAGATTTTTCGATTCGAGATTCGATAACTTTTTTATTGTAAGCAGATTCTTGATTTCGTTCTTTTTAATAATTTTTATTCTTTGTAATTGATATATTATATAGTGTGTGTCATATCGAGTTTGCATTATAAATTTATGCGTAAGGAGTTAAATTGTAAAATGATAATATTTGGGAGATTAATGATTTGTAGAAAGTTGATCACAAAGATAGTAATATCATCCAATAACCATATGGTTATGCTGGTAACCGGTACCAACTTTCCTATTTTAAATGGAGCACCCTATATATTAATATATTTTTCGATTGGAAATTAAATTCTAAGCATATTTAGCATGGCACACTATAGCTTTTGACTGCTGACCGTTTCTGAATTATAACAACAACGGTCAACAATAAAGCTCTATTTTAGGTCAACTATGTCTTAAAATTTAATTTCCAATCGAAAAATGTAATAATATACAGGGTTTCATGTTCCATTTAAAATAGGAAAGTTGGTACCGGTTACCAGGGCTACCAAATATGCTAAATGGATGATATTAATTTATTTGTGGTCTAAAGCCTACCAATTAATAATATCACAAATATCAAATTTTTTAATTAAGTCCTTGCGCATAAACTTCCAATACAAACCTGATTTGACACACCGCGAATCTTAAAATTTCCTGGTGTCAAAATTATGTGTTATCATGGGCAAATATTTGGATGTTGTATTAGCGTGAATATTTTCAAAATAATAATTCATAAAATAAATATGTAAAAGTAAAGGTGGTGTAAAATGCGGCACTCCAACTTTCCAATTATTGTAATCTTTCTTTTTATTAGAATTAATACCTAAGTCACAGCGATTTTAGGATTAGGGATGGGATCATCATGCACATAATTCTATGAATTTTTGTTACCTATGAGAGTGACCTTATGAAAATAGCATGCTATTGTTTATAAAACATCACCTAATTTTAATTTTTCTAACAGAATTCTATTCATCGTGATCAGGGGATTATAGTTACTATGACTTAAAATCATAGATAACCTACATTTAGGTCCCTAGTGGCAAGAAGCATTTTTCGGATTTTTACGACCGCGCGCAGTGGGTGGACGAACATGCGCAGTTAAAAGCCGTGGCAAAATACAAACACCGGCACCCCGTACCCTTCGTCCGCGGTCTGACCATAACGCTCATTAGCTATCGTACTTCGAACAGACGGCGCGGCGTCCTGGCCGTCAACAAATTATTTCTTATAATGCGAATAGTTTGTTTGGGTACGGGTGCGTTTACCCTCAACTGGCTTGCGTACAAACCGGTTTTTTCGCCCATGAAATGTAACTTTTGTTTCGCGCAGGTTATAACAATAGCAATCCATCGAGATCAGTGCTTAAAATCCAAAAAATATGGCAACACTGACTGCTTATGTTCAACGTCATCTTAAAGTGCATTAGTGTGCTGCCGTATAGAATAATATAATTTCTTATAGCGCCGCATAAAATCGCCTTGTAGAACAAAGTGTTTTCTAATGTTATACCAAGCCGCATTATGAGAAACTATAGAATCCTAACCTTAAAAATTTTATTGTTTATTTGCGTAAAACTTGTATTGTAAACAAAGAAGAAATTATGTTTAAAATAGTGGAAACAGTGGAAAGGGGTCGGAAAGAGTTAACGATTGTTCCCCAACGTTGGGAACAGGAGGGAAAGTTGTATTGGCCAAAAAAATTTGCTTCAAAACTTCAACAAGATCCAGAGTCTATGCCGGAAACCAACTGGATAAAAATGTCCTGTAAAGTAAAACGAAGCTGTTTACCTTCATACGAATTTGCTGAGCAGGAACTAGATAAAATGGTTAATGTGGAAGATACTAAACAAGACGAGGAATTGGCCACTAACGTTCAGAGGAAAAGAGTAAGAGTTTTGTATCCCAGGGAGACGCAGGACTGCAAGGCCCTTGCCAGGGATTTCAAGAGTTGTTAAATGAATTACTCTAGGTGTACTTAAAAAGTTCTTGGACCTTGAGGAAGTAAATTAGGAATAGCTAAGTTCCAGATTTTAAAAAGCTCTCGCAATGCAGTATGATTAATTTTAAAGGAAGTTGCCCAGATTGAAAGTCTTCTTTTTATTTCGCATTTTTCTCCATTTCATACAAAGGTTTTACCGTTTCTTTTTTGCGTCATCTGCATTCTCTCTATCAACATATTCATCCCAGTTATTTAATTCGGTACTTATATCTTCAATTTCTATAGGTGGATTATCATAAGTAGCAGGCATAACTGCATGTACATTTAAATCAGCTTCACACGTTAAAACATTTGTTGTTGGTTTATAATCATCAGTAGAGTGTAAAATTCGAGAATATGTTTTCTTTAGGGTTCTTTTAAAATGTCCACTTTTTTTAATTTTTTTCCACGAGGATATTAGTGATGCCATGTTTACAAAGAAAACTAATCAATGAATTAGGGTTATGTTTTGTCTTATAACGCATAATATATAATCATTTACCTTTGTAAAATGCATTTTGTTCTATAAGGGAGTTAAAGGGAAGTTAACAATTACAGTTATATATTATCTATACAACAATATTAACGGTATTGTATAACGACATTATTTCCGCATTATAGGATATTTCTCATCACCATCAGTAAAAAACTTCTATACAGACTTTAAAGAAAATTATTTGTTAACGCCGTATTTCAAAGTTTATAGAAAATGCATAAAACCATAACAGAACCTTTACACGACCGCTTTTACGATACGTGTATAAAGGTTCTAAAACGCTGTATACGATAGCTATACGCTTAATTATTTTACAGTGGCGATTTGTTGTATAGACTGAGTTGTGAGAAGCTTTATAAAACAATACAATAAAACTTGTTTGGTTATAAGTCAAATTAGTTATATATTACTGCTTTAAATAGCAAAACTGCTTTTTAGTGAGCACAATAGGATGCTTATAGTATAATTTAGTCCATTTACGCCAGTATTGTGCGTATCTCAGAACGAAGAGGCCATAAAAAATCATTTAGTGTTATTTTTTGTTTCATTAAAAAGTGCCAACCCTTCGCGAAAACCGCAAGTCTCTATCTCTAATAATAACCAAGATACCCTGCAATTGCAACGAAATCCGACACCCTGTACATATTTAAAAGCAAAAACCAAAATTTACGGATGTATTTTATCTTTTAAACTTTATCATTGTTGATAAGAGTCTTGGTTTCGTTTATCTTTAGTATCTTTTAGTAAATAGGTTTAAGTTGTACGTTGTGTAGTTGTTTATAATGAATGATTTGTCATTTATGGATTTGTGTGAAGCGGCAAGTAATGGCTGTTTCTCGGTGTTAAATGTTACGTTAGATAATTGGAATTTATATGAATTCGATGTTAATTTTCGGATAAAAGGAAACTGTCTTTTGCATTATGCTGCAGAAAACGGTAAGAGTATACATATATACTGTAAAAAACAATATACAAAAACCATTCAGACAAGTCTTTGCTATATATGTATATATTTTTTAATGTTATTTGTTTATTCTGAATAAAAAACTAAGCTTCAAAGAGCAAAATGGGAAACTCTTAGTTTTTAACTAATTAGGACCAAGTGGGGGTAAAAATGAGACAATTTTAAAACTTTTAAAAAATAAAAAATTAAAAACTTAACCAAACTTCTTCATTTAGGTTTTTAGAACATGTTAGAGGTGTTTAAATATCATGTTAGAAGTTTTAATTTATAGAATTTTTTTTTTAATTTTTATTTATTAAACACACTGTCCTCATTTCTTTTTACCCTGAAAAAATATAAAAATGAGACACTCAAGGTAAAAAAAATGAGACGCTTGGATTTGCAGTACTCGCTTAATTAAGATTGGGTCAGTTTAAATAATAACCTATTGCAAAAACATAAAAACGTCTCTTTTGCTATTTTTTTATAAAAAAAAAGATTTCATCTAGTTTCATCCCAATTATAAACATGAGCAGGCCTGCCTTTTAAAGTTTATATTCTTGTAACATTTTTTCCAGTTTATTTAAAAAAATAAATGTATAAATGGATCACTTGTGGCCTTTTCAAATATTGATCTTGGGTTAACCCGATCCATAAAACCCGTTCAAAAAAGGATCGGACAGTCTCTACCCGTGTTCATAAATTGATCGGATCCTTAACTCGGGTTGGATCCTGCTGACCCAGGTTAAAGCCAGGGTTAGTCGGGTTAAACAGAAGTGTAAACAGCTGTTTTCGTTTTTGGGTTTTAATGATTTATCTCGTGTTTATTACAAGTGGAAAAAGTATAAAAAACAATAATTTGATATTTATTGATTATTTACAGCTTAAATATTGTGAAAGTCTTTAAAAATAACTGCACGACCAAAACAAAGCAAAAGGTTATGTTTGTTTTGACACGAAGCCGATGAATAAAGGCCAAATGTATCATACGTGTTCAGAAAATAACAAAAATCCCAGTGAATCTTAAAAACAGCTGATTGGATCTACCCAACCCATCGGATCATTATTTGAAAATGCCTCGATATAACTTGCTATGGTATATGACATTTCGCATTAAATACATTAATTTGCGGTTGTTTTTAGGTCATCTATTGTGTATTTTTTATTTAATTAAGGAGTTTCTGGAGGACGAGTGAAAGTAATTTTTTACCCATTTTAAAATTTTATTCCTTGTTGCTTGTAATGTTAGCACACTGGCAAATTAAACTTACGTCCAAAGGGAGTTTTCACAATGGACTGCGTCATTGTAAAAAAAAAAATCTCAAACAGTAAGTTTCGAGTGTTGACCCACTATTTTTACGTATGTCAAATCAACAATTTTTTTTATTACAATCTTTAGACCTTAGACCTTAGAGTAGAGCCAGACTAACCATGCACCGAAGCCGCTCGGCTTGTGTGCGCCCTGTCTTTCACGTCTGGTTGATGGCAGCCAGATGGGACCACAGCTTAACGTGGGTTCCGAACCACTGTCCTAATGGCGACAACAAGACCTCGGTCCACCAGGGGGCACTACTGAACTTTCTACCAACAGTGGGATCCACAGCTGTCTACGCAGGACACGGCATATTGTGTTCCGGCGCCTTGGTCCTTTGAGGTGGCCTTCAGCGTCTTCCTTTTCCCCTTTTTTCGTCTGTTGTTGAGCTAGCTCTAAATTTCCGACCAACTTATAAATAGGTAATTGGCCTCAGTAGGTTCGAACCACCGGACAAGCAATCATTTTTTAAACACTTTTATCCACATAATACACTCTGTTTATTTCCATAGGGGACAATTATTATCTTTATCTT
Source organism: Listronotus bonariensis (assembly GCA_014170235.1). Taxonomy (NCBI): domain Eukaryota; kingdom Metazoa; phylum Arthropoda; class Insecta; order Coleoptera; family Curculionidae; genus Listronotus; species Listronotus bonariensis. The sequence continues at coordinate 66,358 of JACEGR010002825.1, forward strand.
AATTTTATAACTAAATACTATTAAATTTCTTTATTAAAAATAAATACTTTTCATATACAGGATGTTTTCTAATTGTGGTACGAAAATTTAACGGAGTATTATTAAATCATATTTCCCAAAAAACTTTACATAAACATGAAGTCTCAAAGTATTTGTTGTTTTTTTATAATGTCTAATAAATAAAAAATAATAACACCTAATTTTTAAAAGTAAAAAATGGCCCAATATTTCTTGTAAGGTTTTTCTCGAAAAATAAGCAAGTTGCATACAAATATAGGGATAAAAACAAGTTGTATTTTTGGGCGTTTTATCAGGAAAAAATTTAAAACTTAAAAAAGTGTTAGTGGCGTACATTTTTTTGTCAAGAATATTAGCTAAGATGCGTCTAACGCCGCCACTGCTCTCTACAAATTAAAATAAGTTAAGGATTAAATTAAATTTCTATTTTAACAAATACCACAGCAAAATTTTAATTAAATCGGATACGGCATATAGTTAAGGATCCTTCGACCATTTTTCCAAGTCATTACTAACAAGCAAATATTTCGTGAGTAGCTTTATTTTGACGAGACGACGAACTTTTTTCCTTAGAACAACTTTCGTTGGTGGTAGCATACAGGGGTAGCAGAGATTTAATATGCTGATTTGATAAATATAAAAACCAAAATGACGTGCATTGCAATTTGTAAGACAATGTGGGTCTTAAATTAAATAAATATTAATTAATAAACAGAAAAAAAATCAGCTACTTAGTAGTTTCTTTTCACGACATAGTTAACCATACAGGTTGGTAGGGGACTTTTGATGAAACCTTATATTTTGTAAAAAAGCATTTTATTGACTCATTTAAATAATTACCTTAAAAATAAAGAGAGAAAATCCCTGTTTGTAATAAATTTTTTATCTCTGTAAAATCAAGACATTTTGTTTCTGATACCCCTGTAACCCACCAACGGAAATTGTTGTAAGGACAAAAGTTGGGCGTCTCGTCAAAATGAAGCTACTTACAAAAAATAAGCTTGTTAGTAATGACTTGAAAAAATGGCCAGGGATCCCTAACTAATGGGTATTAAAGATATTATTAAAAAACCAGATCTTTTTTAAGTATACCTGTATTTACTTTGTTTAAAAAAAATAACAATTAAGAAAATTAAGCTTTCCCAACTTAGTTTTTATGTAATTTATTCATAATAATAATTATTAATATGTTGCGAAGCACGAAGTTTATTAGAAATTAGTGTAATAGGGTCTGAAAGTTTCCAATAATGGTATATTTGTTTTAGAGGTAATAAAGGAAACTCTGTAAAATTTGATGATTTAAAATATACATATATCGATTTAGCCACACCGATTATTGGAAAATTGAAAAAAAATATTTATTGTTTGTTAAAAACAAATAGCTTTTAGTTTACAATGTGTCTTTACAATTAAATTTAAATTAATTTAAAACAAGACAAGAAATAAATTTTGTTCCCACAACCGTGGCGTTTTTTAATCGGTAACATGAAAATACGGTACTTTATTTTAGTACATTACATAAAATGTTAAAAAAAGCAACTTTTCTTAAGAGATACACTTATTTTCACACTTTAAATTAATTTTTTGTTTTAATGCCCACGACAATTTATTTAAATATAAATTTAGGCAGTAAACGCAATTGACTGAACTTAAATGTATGTTACGTTTAATGTCGTCAATATTTCATCTATACTTTGGCCACTATAAACTGATAATGAATACATAGGAAGTAACTCCGGTAACTGTAGTTTTAAACCAATAAAATATATTTTTGGGGTAATGTCTGCGCGTTTAGTAAAGAGGCCACCGACGTCATCATTATCTACGCGAAATCTTCTGTAACTCTCTTTTAATCGCGGTTTCGAGGGCTTCGAATCATTACCTAGGAAGTAGGCACTTTAAAGATTTGATTTAAAAAAATAAACAACATTTTAAATACGGCATGAGGGAATACCAGGAGATTTTGCGCATAAAATGATGACGTCGGTGGCCTCCATACTAAATGCGCTGACCCTAACTACGATTACTGACTTTTTAAACCAAGGAAATACATTTTTTGTTCAGATGTTTTATTTAATTTATAGTGAACAAAGTATAGGTGTATTATTTCAGTTAAACTACAAATTTCACAGCTTTCTTATAAATTTAATAGAAACTATTATAATACATTTTTATAATTTATAGTTATACTAAAATTATTTAACTTAAAAATTAAAAGAAATTTTATACTGTTTTATTATCGTTTTTACAAAAACTAAGTAGGTACACACAATTTTTAAAAATGCGTAAATACATAAGTACATAGTAATGAAAAGAATATCTCCCAAAAAAAGGATACCATGATTTTTTGCTTCAATATAATGGTTCTGCTGCAAAATTAAAATTATTAAATAGGTGTAAATATATAAAACTTGCATAAAATGTTAATTTGGAGCACACGGTCGTAGAAAAATATCCTAAGCAACACATACATTAAGTATTTTTTCCTTTTTTTTGACGCATTTGCCTGTCAACTTGTACTGTCAATCTAATAATTTGTAAAAAGTATAACTTTATGCATTTGTTACATAAATTATGATTAAAACCTTAATTGTGAATAATGCTTGCTTAAAATGCTTAGATTAATAATTTTAAGTGTAAGCAATTTGTAAATTAATTTTCGTTTTCCACATATTTGAAATCACAGGATATTTTGTAGTGCAGGAGAATGGCTTTACCAACTGATTTAATTATGTTGTCCATTTGCGGTTATTAAATTTTCTGCTGGATAGGTTGATCAGACTAGACCGATAGTCGATATAACAAAACATTCTTGGGTTTCTCGAAAGCAACTGGGTGATTAACAAATGGTTTTAGGCTTCAATTTCATCAAAAGCATTATACTTAATTGTTTTTTTTTTTAATTTTACAAAACTAGGGAACATGGAATAAGTGTTAAGTACCTATAATTTAAAAATTTGGACTTTATATTTGTAAAATGATTCCAGTCGTAATAGCATTAAAATGGTAAATGATGTTGTTAACTAAAATAAAATTATTTCTGTTCAGGTTAACTAAAAATTAAAAAAACAAATGAAATTATATATATATATATATATATATATATAGCTGGTAATGTAATGTTACACTGGAAGTTTTGAAATTCAACACTAAAATAAAATTATTTACATTTTAAGTAGCATTATCAAAAAACACTTGATGATACCTAACAATTTTAAAGAAATTCACGATGGTCCTCGTAGTAATAACCTGGTTAAAACCATAAATTTACTAGCCAGACATACTTTGCAAAGAATATAATGTTGTTTGACGGTATAACTTTAAAAAATGTAAAACACGCATATTTTTTAACCGAATGATGCATCAAACATCTTTTCATTCGATGATCTATCAAAATTTAATTTAAATGTTCTTGATTATTTTTTTAATTCATTATTATAAGGAGTTTTTTTACCATATTTTTTAAATATAATCTTTTTTAAATGCCACCATTATTTATTCAAAATTGAAAGTCTTATTTGAAATTACCTGGTATTAAGTACCTTTAGTCTTGCAAAGACAAAGGGTATTTGTTGCGGTTGTGCCTTTCGAAATATCTTTTTATACATCATTTTTTCGTTAAAAAGCTTTTCTCTTCAATCCCAGGAAATAAATTTTCTTTTACCAGGTCAAATTTTGTGGTGGCTTTGTCGACAAAAAGCTTAAAATTACGTATTATGGACATTAATTTTTGTTCATTCTTTTAAAACTTATTAAAGATGTATTAAGTTAAATAATTGTTTCTGCCTTTCCGCATCTTTATACACTTCTACTTTTCAGGAGTAACTAGTTACATTACCGTTACTTTTTTTAAAGTAACGCGTTTCCTTAAACGTAACGCATAACTTTATCAAATCGTTATTATAACAAATTTAGAAAACGATTTTTCTATTTCAAAATGTTAAACTTTTCCGCACTACATGCTAAAGTACACCTAAAAAGAACTGCATAAATACAAAAATATTTAATATAGGCCAAGTAATGTTTCTATGCTGAACATGATTAGTACAATTGAAGATATGTTCTGTATTGGTTTGACGAATTCATTTAATTGATTGTGGTTATTTGGGTACACGCCAAAAATAAATCAAAAGTGTCAAAAAACAAAAAAATATTCAAGTAAATAGGGAACTAAAAATCAATTTTTTAGTTCTCCATTTACTTGTTTTAGTTTTTTTTTGTTTTTTTGTTTTTGGTAATTTTAATGTATTTTTGAACGTGTACCCAAATAAGAACCATCAGCTTTATAATTAGAACATACATTAAAGAAGTATTTACTTGAACTTGCAGAGGCTCTAACAAGGAGAATCCTTTTCCCGCTTTTCCGATTGCGCCTTTTTTACACAATAAAAGAAAAATTAAGCAACAAGAAAAAAAAATAAAATTAAAAAATCAAATCTTGACTTAAAAATTAAAAAAAAAAAATGTATATTCATCGAGAATTTTTGAGCGAAAAAATTTGAAGGTGACGTAAAGAAAGCGGAGTGCTAAAAAGTTATAAAAAAACATTATTTTGACATGTTCGGGCGTGGCAATTTTATTTATATTAAAAAGTAATTTAAGGATAACGAAAAATATACAGACTGTCCACGGATGGGGTTATCAAGAGGACATATGGACCTGAAATTTCATTTTTCAAAAAAAGCCATTCTTCATACAAAATTTTGCTCGTTAAAAAATAGGATTCAAGAAGAAAAAATCTTGATTTTGTAAATAGGGTTCGCGAAAACTTAAAAAAAAACATATTTTTTCTCGAATAGTACCTTTATTTTTATTTGAAGCAAAATATTATTTAGAATAGCATTTTGAATACGCCTTATTAAAGTTACAGGGGTATTAAAAAGTTTTATGAAACTTATTCTAAAATTATCAAAATATAATTATTTTAAATTTTTATAATAAAGTGACCTAAAAACACAAATAATTTTTTTCAAACGCCTGTTTCCTCCAAATTTCTACAAATAAAATTCAGCTGTAAACGGATGTTTCCGGCAAATTATAAAGTTACATAAAATTTTGCCAAAAATCATACATTTTTTTTTCTTACGAAACAGATTATCATATCGTGATTTAATCTTTGCACTGATATTGAAACGGAAGTTACTTCTAGTGTCAGTCGGATTTAAGATTCCAACTTCCATTAAATGTTTATCGAGTCGTCTAGCGACAATCGTTAAATTAGAAGGTTATTAGATTAAGCTTCCTTGAATTTCAGACGAGTCGATAATTGGAAAAAAGGAAATGCAACAAACAAAACAATTCTTTTTGATAATATCATGCACTCAGAAAGATGCTTCCCATGCCACGTAAAAGAAATACCTTTCATATAAATTTGCCACATAAGCTTTGCATTATAAGCTATTCCCTGTACCATGATACATAGTGCTCAAATAAGCATTTTTTGTGCAATCTAAGCTGCGTGCACTATTTTGGGCAAGTCTTGCAACGGTATTCATGGCTTTGGTGGGCAGAGATAAGTAAATATTTTTATTTAATTTACGCAAAGATAACAACAAGTTTTTTTTTCTAGAACGCGCCGAATTTCGACGACTTCGGTCGCAGTTGAATATTACCGCATTCACCCTTTTATTAAGAAAATTTTATTGGCAAAAAACAAAAAAACTATTTAGAATATTTCAGTATTCGGTAGATCATAAAAAGATCATGTAAATTGTAACAGTACAAATATTACATGCCTGCTTAAAAATTTAGCTTTGCGTTTTATTATTAATGTTATTAATTTAACATATTAAACAAAAAAATCACGGCACACAGTACCAAGCGGTCACCCACCTAAGTTCAAACCCCGCCCTACGTTGCTTGACTTTAGTGTTTACGTGGTATAGCCGATACCAGAGTTTATGAAATATAAATAGTTGATTCACTCGACGCCGTGGCTCCGATTAGGCCCCTTCTGCCCCGCCTTATTTCCTCAGACTACTTGCTGGCCAAAACAAAGCCTGTTATTCTTTTCTATACTGTGCAGTCGGTCGCTTCGCATGGTACACGGTGGCTCGACATTGCCCGCACTGTTTGAAAGCTGCTTTAACACGCGCCGCAAAAGAGTGCATTAACAATAAATGTTTAAAAAACTCTGCCTATACTAAAAAAAAATTACAAAATCAAGTCAACATATGATTTTTTTTTAAATTTGCAACAAAAAAAATTTCATAAAAAACTAAAAATAAAATAATAAAATAAAAAGTGTTGAGAGGTCTCAGTAACCAGACTATAAATTTAAAAAAAATCATTTAAAAGACGCCAGCGGAAATCAAATGGGAAATGGCTTTCAGTCAATTGTTTTTGAAACCACTTGATTTAGATAATTCTTGGTCAGTAGATAAAATGTGGCCATAGTCATTAGGTTCTAAAAACTCATGGTTAAAAGTTATAAGCTATTGAAGGTATTTCTTGTGCGTTTAAAAATGAAATGTAGTTTAAGATATTTTTTTAGAAATGATGTTAACTTTAATTTAATAAGCGGTTTTTTATTATTGACACGCAGTTCCAAAAACAGACTCTTAAGACATGTGTTTAAAAGATGGATTTACCCTTAAAATATATCTTAAGCGTTTCTGGGCACACTGTATAATAATCTGCAGTAGTCGGGCAATTTTTTTTTATTTATACTTATTTTAGATTTTAGAAGCTTATTTGTCTATTTTTTTCTGCAGTTTTTTACATTTAATTTTTTTTTTAATCTTTACAGTATAAATTTATTGTTGCAGTTTATTTTAATATTAAAATGTTTTATAGTAAAAAAGTATTAAACTATTTGAACCTTGATATCGTAAAATAAATGTACAACTAAATAAATGTTGGTATTAAATTTATCATTACTTAACTCTTGAAGCTTCTTTAAATCAGATCAATGTATATACCTTCAACATATTCCCTGGTTGAAACTTGAAAATGACTAAAATATTCACTTAAATGGCCTTTGAAAAACTGCAAGAAAAATAGCGCCTGCCGTAATTTCTTGCATTAAAGAAATATTGCAGAGATTTTTAAATCCTAGAGAGGCACGTGCAGATGGATAATTTGTAGCAATTTTTTTTAAATAAAGTCATCTTTTAACCTATTAAATTATCTATACGAATTAGTTAGAAATAAATATCCTTTTTATTACAACAGCTGCAATCTGTAATAACTATACAGAACTGTAGTTAATAGTATATTACATAACAAGTGCCGAAAGTGATATATTTCACACGAGTGGTAATGTAATATTTTACATCGAGTGTAAAAATCACTTTTGGCACGAGTCATATACAATATTTTTCCCACGCCCAAAAAATAATTATTTATCAAAAATCGTAAATTCGTTTTATTAATATCATTAATTTTAACACAGACAAGATAATCTGAAAAGAGTTTAGACGTAAATCAATGTCAGTGCCATAAATAAAAATAAAGAAATAACCTTTAATTGTATGTAAAGCATGTATTTTACAATATTATTTTAGTTACCTTACAAAAGTCATTTTTAAAAAGCGTAAAAACACTTTATCACTAGACAACACTTCAGTACCGAATGGATTAAATTAAATTTTAGCTCTGGTTTAATAAAATTTCATTTTATAACCAGATCTTTTTCTTTTTCTAATAAGGTATGCATTATTTTAGAAAAAAAAGAAAAACCGTCTGGCATTTTGTGGTAAGATTAAAATTTTATAAATCGGGATCTCTACTTTAAAAACCTGCATATATAAACCTCTAACAATCCTAATCACATATTCATGTTTCATTTCTCATATTATCTTATTTTAAATGTGCAGTGCTTATAGCTCTTAATACATTTTTTATTTTAGGTAACCTGGAAATACATTTTTTGTTTTAGGTAACCTGGAAACCACAAAAAAGCTTTTTAGCTCTTAATGCATACATCAACATTTTAAATTCAAAGGAGAGACGCCGCTGCACCTTGCCTGCCGTCATGAACATATTTCTGTCGTAAAACTCCTGCTACAAAACAAGGCAAAATAAACGCAAAAGACCATTGTGGAGAAACCCCTATTTCCCAGTCCGTTAGAACTCGAAACGCATCTCTAATAAAGCTTTTAATATCCGAGGGTGCAGAAATTAATTCCAGAAATAAGATAAATGAAACGTTGCTGCACATCGCTGCGGAAGCTGGCGACGAAAAATTAGTAGAGTTTTTGTTGGTCAAGGCTTAAATCCTAATGCGGAAACTGATTGCCGTAAAACTCCGCTAGAATTGGCGATTACGAGTGGATCTTTGGATGTAATTGAATTTTTACTGAAATCCAAAGCAGATTACTCTGTTAGAGACCACAGGAACTGCAATTTAATACATTTAGCCGTTACGCTGGGTCAGCCTGAAATTTGCAAACGAATGCTTTTACTTAATATTGATGTCAATAGCGTTGACAATAATGGGTCAACTCCTCTTCACTATGCTGCAGAAAACAATCATGCTGATTTGATTGAACTTTTACTGGAAAATGATGCGTATATCGATAAACCTGATTATGATAACTATACGCCGCTTCATGTAGCAGCTAATAACAAATACAACTATGAATCTGTAGAAGTGTTACTTAAACATAGGGCAGAAATTAAGGTTCCTACTTTTAATGGAGATCTACCACTTCATCGAGCTGCCGCAAGCGGAAACGAAAAAGGAGTTATGCTACTTTATCACAAAGAACACATTTACTGGAAAAATAAGAGCGGGTATACACCGCTTATGATGGCGGAAGAAACCGGAAGAATCTCTATTATTCGTTTGTTAAAAGCTTTAGAAAATAAGAGTAATGATGAAGCAAATAATAACGTTATAAAAAAGTATCGTTTTCTGGAATTCCTATTTTGAAGGACAAATCTCAATATAGCAAAAATGACAATTTTAGTAAAACCTATGTAAATAAAACCAAAAAAAATATTTAATTCCTGAACTGACAATTTGTTTAGCTATATTTACTAATCTGTGATTTTATATTTTAAAGATAAATTATTTTAAAAACTTTTGTTGTTGCTTTTACATTTTTATAATAAATTTTATTTTAAAAAGGTATTACTGTTTTGTTACCTATTTTTTTATAAATGCACTTAATACAATGCTACTGACAAGTCCCATGAGATTTAGAATGTGGTATTTTACAAATTATTTTACTTCTTTAAAGGACAGTTAAAAAAAAAACATTTAGTTTTTCCATCTTATCCACCACTAAATAGACCGGTTTTGCCTGCCTAACAGAAGCTTCTTAATGATGCTGTAATGAGTCGTCGTAAATATCATTGAAACCAATCATCTACTTATCAAACATCGTTGTCAAGCTGTAGGATATTAAGTCCCGCCGTTGAAGCCCTAGTAAAGTTGTATTTAGTAAATACGAGCTTAAATTTAAGTAAGTTGGTTAGGTATGTTATTAAACATAAAAAAATTCTTTTCCGAAAGGCTAGGTATGTTATTAAGCACAAGGAAAAATTCCTTAATTGATCTATGCTCGTATTTACTAAAAGTCAAAGCATTGAAAATATGTTTTGTATTGCTTTGACGGATTCATTTAATAGATGATATTTATTTGGGTACACGCCAATTTAGAATTAAAAACCAAAAAGTGATTTTTTTTAAATAAGTAACTAAAAAACAAAAAGTTGACGTTTTGGTGACAAGTCTGCCACCGTTGTCAAGATAAAATTAATAAAAATAAAAATTTAAACAAACCACTAATATTTAGGTATTAAAATTATAAAATTTAAACTTTAAAATGTCAAACGACTCTCAGAAATCGCCTAAAGCTAAAATTTTATAATTGTAAAACCTAAATAATAGTTATTTGTTTAAATTTTTATTTTTATTTAATTTCATCTTGACAACAGTAACGCAGACTTTTCACCGAAACGTCGACTTTGGTTTTTTAGTTACTTCTTTTAAAAATGTATTTTAACTTTTGGTTTTTAATTCTGAATTTCTGGGCGTGTACCCAAATAAATAACATTTATTAAAAGTTAAGATCCGAATAAGAAGCGACCTTTACCCATCTGTTTACCAGATAGAAACTAAGTATTTAAACAAAGGTATTGCCATAGGGTTGCCTCAAAAAATTAGTTAAGGAGGCTGTGACCAATTAAAAAAAAGTAAGTTTTGAAATTTTTAAGTGACTCTGTATAATGTCAATTTTTATGTTTTTATTTTGCATGACAGTACTAATATAATATACCATTTGTTTCTTTGATTTTATAAATAAAGATCTGGTAAATTTAAAATTTTTTGGGTACACTGTTTATTTTTAAAAAATATATATTTTAATAACTGGCATAGGTAAGTATTTAAGAATATAGGAGTTGCCATTTTTGAGAAGATGTAAGGAATTTTGGGGTTTTTTTTAAATTAAATGTGGCCTTGACTTAATTTTTTAGGCAACCCTATGGCGATACCTTTGTTTAAATATTCTTTTAATATAAAACAGTTTTTTTCCGGTAAGCAGATGGGAGTAAAGGTAGCCTTCTATTCGAAACTTACCACTATAAATACAACTTTATTAGGGCGTCAACGCTTCAGGACTTAATATTCTACCGGTACACAACGATGTTTGTTAAATAAGTAGACAGCTTGGTTTCTACCTTATTCACTATGACTAGATAGAGCCTCATTGACCATTTCCTGTTAAGAAGGCAGAAACTGGTCTCAGTAGAGTCTCGTGGTGAGTATCATGAAAAACCTTTTATTAACTTGGGTTGTAACTATCTATCTATCTATCAATCTATCCATCTGGCTGCCTATGTAACGGAATCTTTGAGCCTAATTTTAACCAACTTCCAGCTATTCGATTTCTTTGAAACTTTGCACACGTATTAAGGACCCATGACAATGCAATAATCTGCAAACAGTATCCCTTTATCTTTTTTTTTTTTAATCGCCAGGAAAAAAATTCCATTATATTATAAAAACAACACCTAGGATGCCATCTGTTGGAAAAATTTCAAACTTTGCTATTAAATGAGGGAAGAAATTTTTAGTGGATTGCAAAGTGTTGACAACGGTCCAAACATTTCCTGGAGTGCCATCTGTTGGCAAAATTTGAAACTTTGCTACTTAATGAAGAAGAAATTTTTTAGTGAGTTGCAATCTTTGCAAATTTTAAAATTTGCTACCATTGTCATTTCATAGGGGCTGGTTATTTTCTTTTTTGCTGCTTAATTAATTAGTATGTTCTAATTTACTGTTATATTAAGAATTTTGTGCAATATAACGAACTAAAAATGAAAAATAATTAATAGTTTAAAAAAACTAAAAAACACGCTTTTATATGCAACCGAACTAAAAATTAAAAATAATTTTTCATTAAAAAAATATTTTCACTTCATAGTAAAAAGCGTGGGGTGCATTTTACTATTTTTTCATAACTTTTCCATCATAGATATTGGCAAATATAATAATTATAACATTTAATATATTAAGCACCCCACGCTTTTTACTATGAAGTGAAAATATTTTTTTAATGAAAAATTATTTTTTAATTTTTAGTTCGGTTGCATATATGCGTGCGTTTTGGTTTTTTTAAACTATTAATTATTTAGTTATAGCCGTTTTAGCTTTGTAAGACCTGGGCAACTAGATCGGTTTAAGCGGACAACTCTTACAATAGGCGATTGGAAGCCGGACTACCTCGTATAAGTAACTCTTTCTCCCTTTTTCAATGATAAGTACTTCTAGTATACTACATCATTTTAAAGTAGTTTTTTTTTTTTTTGATAATACGGTTAAAAACATTTTTAAAACATTACATTTTCTTGCTAAACAGTGACGTCATATATCTCGTCGCGTATTTAACCCTGTTTAAATACATCTAGGACAACGGTTTAAAAACAATAAAGTTATCCTTGTCGGGCGGTCATAATGCATTGAGCTTATTAAAACCCTTGTTTCGGTCATTTTTTGTGAATCTTTTAACATGAATGTAAGAGGAAAGTGTAAAATTTGTATATCCGGTGTAAACTAATGTACATATTAACCAAAAAAAAAATAAAAAAAACCATAATCATAACCTAAAAGCTTATTGGGCTGTGACGCAACGGTTTGAAAACCCACATTTTCTTGATTCTAATATTTATAGTGTAATTTTTGAATACGGTTTGAATCACTTCGACGAATGCGTTTAGCAAGAAAATTTGACTTAAAAGAACGTATGGTTTGTGTACTATTCTATCAGTTACGCTGTGTGAAACTTAACGTAAAACTTTAGACGCAATTTTCTCAAAACCAGTTTTTTTCAATCATCTTCTTTTTTAAAAATGTTTTTTTAAATGTTAATGAAAGGGGCAAATAAAAGACGCAATTTACACTTTTTCCACAAAAATGTATACCCCCTAATTAATACATATTAAAAGAATATTCTTTGAAAAAATGTCAAATAACAGAACACAAATGAGAAGCGGTTTTTCAAAAATCAATTTGAATTAGTTTAAAAGTTCTTTTTATTATTTCTGTCATTATTATCTTGATATAATTTTAAAAATATGACCGTGCGTTGTAAAAATTAATATAAAACCATGAATATCGATAAAAACAAGACATGTCCACCCTGAATAAAAATCACTTTTGTGTTATTTAAACTCAAAATTATAGAAAAGTACTTTTTATGGTATATTACTAGTTTTTATTAAAAGTTGAGATGTCTACCTGCAATATTTTTCGTATCAATTTAAATTTTAATACCCAAAAATGATTATATTTATTCAACAGTACGTAACTGAATTCTACTTGACTCTTTGGGTAGAGGGATTTATCTATTCGACGTTTTTTGTTTTTCAGAGTCGATGCCTTAAAATAAACAAAAAGGTTAAAAGTTTGGAAATAAAACTGACTTTTGTATCGAGAAAAAGGTAAATAACAAATTTAATAATATAACAGTCAAAGTTCAAAAGGAAATTGAGTTCAATATGATGTTTTATTTTTCTCATAAAAAATAACCAATAATAAAAGAAATTATTACGAAATATATTTCATTACCAACAAAAATTTTAAATAAACATATTTAGAATTTAAGTGAAAAAAGGAAAGGAAACTCGTAAAACAAATAATAATTATATAAAACAAAGCTTATTCACATTTGTAGGTAGGTAGTCGTAGGTCTTTCAATATATTTTTAGAGTTATTTTGTTTTATTATTTATATTTTTAAATAAATATTATATTTATTTTTTTAATAGTCAAATTACCTGCCAAAAACAAACATATATGTACAAAAAAAAGATATCAGGGTTTTTAAGCCTTGAGAGTCGCCATTACAATGTTATGTCAACTCTAACCAAAGGTTTAAAGTACATATGGTTAAAGTCCTAGATTATAAAATTCTTTAATTGTCAGTATTTAAGATCGTTAATGTTCTTATTTTTATAAAGTGAGGACCCTAGAAGTATTTAAGGTTCTTTTAACGCGTTTCGTCGATCCATCATTATCACATATCATTTGTTATATTCCTAGGGAACTTATTAAGTCAAGCAGGTTTGATTAATTTTAATGTTAAAAAATAATTATTTTTATTGCATTTTATAAAAAAGTTTTGTACAAACATCAGTGAAAAGATAATGGGAATTTTTGAACAGGCAAAGGTGTTTAACTGATCTTTTTATTTTATTTGAGTTTTTCAATAACATTAACTACTTACTTAGTTTCTCCATTTTAAATGAATTTCGATATTTTGATCAGTAATTATATTTTATCTGCAAATTCCGATATTTTCATTATTTTATTTAAAAAATTCGTAAGCTTTTTCCAAACCAAACGACTAAATTTATAGAGGGTGTAATTTAGTTATTGGCTTAAAATACAGGGTATAATTACTTAGCTTATTTTAGGAAAACGCTCATATAAGCATATACCCTAAACTTCTTAACTTTTAAGATACAGAGTGGTAATATAAAAAAAAATCTATTTTTTAAATATCCTAACTATTTTTCACCCAATTTTGTTTTAATTTGGCAATATTAATAATGGCATTAGGGGGTAATTTATCACTAACTTAATTACATTTTTGAAACCTTTAACACCCTGTATCTCAAAAGTTAAGACGTTTAGGATTTATGTTCATATGAACTTTTTTCATAAAATAAGCTAAGGAATCAATCCCTGTATTTTTAGCCATCGATTAAATTACACCTTGTATATATTTTTTTAACTCTTAACAACAGACAAGGGGTCATTTTGACTCCTCAGTCATCGCGATTTATATGTTTCTAGTCACATCCACTATGTACTGAGCTTAGGGGCAAGCTAGCTTTTTATTTTTCAGTTTAAGTGTGTTTTCGAAAAATTGTGTAAATATCGGCCCTTTCGGCTTTGCAATTAATTTTCGAATTTTCGACGGTGTTAAAATAACGCCAGGTCTGTAATTATGGTTTTTATTTTATTTTCATCAGGGATTATTTTTATTCTATAATATAAAATTTGGATCAGCAGTATGTTTCCCCAATATAATAAAATATTTAAATAAGGGTTATAAAGCGACCTTGGTAAAATAGGCGAATGAAATTCTTTCTAGAAATAGTGACGTTTGCTCAAATGCTAAATATATTTAAAGCGACCATAATAGAAAATCAAAAATAGAATTTAGGGAAGATGTGGAAAAAGAAAAATTTGCAAATAAAAGAAAAAACGAGAAAAAATGTAAAAAACAAAAGGATCCAATTACTTTTAAGGTTTAAGGAACATAAATGTTTAGGATGTCCACCATAAAAAAAAACTCCCTAAAGTTACTAAATTATAACAATTAGAAAAGAAGCTGCTAACATACGACGATTATAACAAATTATCCGCATCATTCGTGAAGAAGGACAGAGTTAGGACGTGCACTGAAAATAAGAAAAAAAAGAAATAAGAAATCATCATAATGTGAAAGACGAGACATTAAAAGCTGCTTAAGATGTCCTCAAAAAAATATTTTTAAATTTTATATGAAAAATTTTTATTTGTATTGAATGCACATAGAAATCTGCAAACCCTGTGCACGTTACTTTTGGGTTTAATTTGTTTAATTTTGTCATCTCCTAATATAATGCCTAGATTTATTTTACTTTACTTTCTCTTTAAAAAAAAATAAATGTTAAAAAAACAAAAAAATGTTTCTATATATCTGTTTACGTTCTATAAAAGCTAGATTTTTTTATTTAACCATTTAGTTTTTAATAGTGTATATTACAAATATTATCAAATTTGCGCAATAAATAAATGTGTGTTTATTTGCTTATTTTTGAACTAGCAACACATTTTTAAACGGAGGGGTCGATCGTTACGTTATATCGTTAATGCATTTTTACGTCTGCATAAAATATGATTTTAAAGTAAATGTTTAAGTTTAGCTGGTAAAAAGTTATCCTAAGGTCTATCTAAAGTTTTCAAATACGTGTTTACTATTAACGACAGTATTTAAAATGCCCAAGCAAAACTGATTGTACCTGAAAACATTTATTATATTTGTTGTTTTTTATTTAGGAATTTTTAAAAATAAACATAACTTCTTGTTCTCTTTGCTTTCTTTTAATTTATTTATAAGCAAATAGCTGACTATTAAAATGAATTATTTAATATATACGCTTCCTTTTCTTATACATCGTGTTATGAATATAAAAATTGAATTTACACGTAACTATGTTCTGTTACCCAACGTGGTTCAAAATTTTATAAAAATAATCAATTTCTCGCTGACAAGTAAATAACAAGCCAGCAACGATTTAATTTTTTATTTAAACCTGTTCTTTAAAAGTATTATCTACCTATTAGTTTTTTTGTTTTTTCTTAAGGTAAGTAATAAATGAGACATAAACAAACATTTTCTAATTTTGCTTTTTTCTAGGTATTTGGTAACAAATTATAATTTTTAAAAAATTTTTTTATTCTACAAATATTATAAAAATATCACAATATTGTTATGGTGGTTTCATATTAGTTATAATGTTCCTATTATAATTTAAAATATAAAAAATATCTCATACAATAAGATTTATTCAAAAAGCATATGACCGCATCCCGAATAAACCTACTGGTTTTAAATGTGTTTTTTTTCCTATTCTTTTTAGTTAGCAGAGTCGAGTCGGATATAAATCTTGAATAATGCATTCTAAAAAAAAGGTAGTTGCCCTAACTAAAAACCACAGGGAATTGTCTTTGACTTAGTGTCCCTTTCTTCATTACCAGAGTTGGGCAGAATACTGAAAATCGGTATTCAAATACGAATACGAATACCGGAAAAAGAAAGTATTTGAATACCGAATATTTGAATACTAGGAAGAAAAAAAGTATTCGAATACATGAATACCCGGAATCGGTATTCAAATACTGGAAACGAAAAAATTCGAATACTAGTAAACAAAACCTATGACAAAATTGAAGACCAAAAAAAATTTCGAATTCGAATACAGAATCCCGAATACTGAGCAAAAGAGTATTCTGCCGAATACCGAATACCACACACACAAATGTATTCAAATACCGGCAAAATGTATTCTGAATACTATTCAGAATACTGAGTATTCGAATACGACCCAACTCTGTTCATTACCAATATTTACCAGAATTCAGTATTAATGAATACTTTTCAACTTATATCTACTTTTCACCTTTTGTATTAACAGAATGCAGTATTTATAAATTCTTTAAAGCAGGATTCAAATACCACGATTTAAATACCAAGAATCGAATACAGAATCTCAATAACGCAATATAAATACAAAGCAAGTATTTAAATACTTTGATTTTAAAACGGCATTCGCAATCCAGAATCTCGAATACTGACAGAAAAAGTATTCAGTCAAGTACCGAATACAAAACTCACAAATGTATTTGAGTAGTATTCAAATATCAGCCAAATACATTCTAAATATTATTCAGAAGTATTTGAATAATATCCAACTCTGATAGTCAGTCACCACTACTTCCACATTTATTACGATTAGGTTTTAAACAGACATATATTTAAAGCACATAAAAATATTCAAAATAAAATTACTTATCAAAAATTACAGACTAAACCTAATACTGTAACTATGACAATAAGGTAATATGTTTGTTTATTTTCTATGACACAAATGTAATGTAAATTTAAAACTTAACACCCCATATTTTAAATATTATTTAATTTCCCCATATTATGTATCCTAATTTATGAATAAAGTTAACGACATATAAATTTTACACAAAAATTAAAAAAAGTGGAAATCCTATGGTGAACTCTGTTACATCTATAGTTTGGCCACCTCGCGACTCATCAGGAACGTAAGAACGTTAATCTTAACCTATTTTCAGGATGTAACAAATACATTGGTCTTTGGAGGTTCTTACCAAATGAAAAACTTTTAATTATTTACTGTACGAAAAAAGTGTCTTTTCATACAGTAAATAATCAAAATAAAAGTGTCTTGTCGTGCTGGGTAAAAAAATAAATTTACATAAGAATATTTGTAGGTTATATGTACAGGGTGGCTTAAAAATATACCTGGTTTTAAATTATAAAAACTAAAAAAGCAAAAATCCGCCTGTTTTTTTATTCTCCATTAACTGAAAACTTTTTACACGAAAATTAAAAAAATATATATCGTACTGGCTAACATTGCTTACGACTACTTCTTTATAGGGCGCCTTGTGTATTTTTTAAGATCAGCTTTAATTGGTTTATTCTTTTTAACTTGTGAAACCGTTCTTTGGAACCGATCAGAATAGTTTTAAAAGAAACACCAGAAAAAAAGAGGATTTGACCCTTTACATGACATGTATACCATTTGACAGATTTGTTGTTTCTTGTTTGGTTTATGTTTTAGTCATCTGTGGTTTATATTTTTTTCTGGTTGACTATTTACCCACAATAAATTATTACCGGTATTTTCAAATATAACCAAGTATGATGGTACATGAGAGACAAGGGGAAACATAAAAGAACGGTTCTGCAGAATACTCCATTATAAAAGAAAATCTTACGGTGTCGTTCTGGGCGATTCTAAAGCATAAAAGGAATACACCAGATGATGTATTTGTCATTACGAACTAATAAAACATTCTTTTGAAACTTATGTGGCTAACCTCCTTCTGAATATGTTTAATAATATTTAAAATGACATCAGTCACGTGACCAAATGATTAAAATTTCTTGCAGGTCAACGAACTGCGAGAAGTGAAACTGATCATGTCTCGAGAAGAGAATACCACTATAATGATATAAAAGCCGTCAAATTTTTACATTTGTGACATATCGCCAAGGGCGAAAATAATTTTCGTTTTTAATTACGTAAGCTGCGGTAAAGTTTTCTTTCTATATTTTTATTCTGTTGTTCGTTCATGGATGTTTTAAATTATTGATCATGTAAAATAACATTTTAATGAAGTTTCCATATTTCCCCTTCGTAACATTTATTATAATTTCTTAAACACAAGTTTTACTAACATATGGATAGAAAATATAGCCGACGTCTTTAAAAAGTTGAGTAGTTTTTTTTATAGTTACTTAGCTAATAACTAAAAAGTTTTCCATTTGCTAAGAACTTCCGAAGACACGCAGTATTTGGTAAATTTATTTCTTTACCAACCATTTTAAAATTTATCATTTACATACAGAACAAAGTAATTCAAGTTTGTACTCTCTTACATCTATTTTGTATTTTATATCTAGGATTTTTAAAAAATACCTGCAAACACACAGCCGCATGAAAGAACCTTCCGTTAAGTTCGATCCGTAAATAATTCCCTGCCTTTTGTGTAAGAAAGCAATTGAGTCGAACAAAAGATTTTATAAAATGTTTTATCAAGATGTGCTTAAAGCGAGAAAAATGTAAAATTCTTCTCAGCTCCCAAAGTGATTTTAAAATTAACTTTTGTAGATTTTGTTCAGATTTGTTTTATTACCATATTTAGTTCAGTATATGAATGTATAAGGGTGGTTCTTATTTTAAGATATGTATGTTTGAGTTTTTTTTTTAATAGTTCTGAATAGGATTTAAATGTTTAAAAACCAAATGGCAAATTTTAATTTTAAAATTAATCTGCCCCCACGATAGCCAAAGTGTTGTGAACCTATCATGGAAAATGTTTGTGTGATTACTTACGAATCATATCGACACTAGAGACAAAAAGCAACACCATAAATATGCACACTTATACCTATCCGTACACGACGACCACTTGTGAAAATAGCAAATAGCACACTGATTTCATGCATAGAAATGCGTTATATCACACTAGTGTTGCAAAGTACTTTACAGCACTAGTGTTGCAAAGTACTTTACAACACTGGTGTGATACATATTATGATGTCATTCTAAAAACTGCTATTGGTTTTGGTAAGTGACATATTTATTGTAGTGACAGTAAAAACTTTTTATTTACCTTAAACGGTAGAACCCAAATTAGCGAAAATCATCTTATTTTATATTTATTAAAATTTACGAAAAAATAAAAACATAAACAAAAATAGACATAACCACAAAAAACAACTTTCACTGACTGGCACAGTGTTGTCAGGTAAGTAGATCAAATTTAAAATCTCCCTTCTACCTTTGAGCACGTACTTTATAGAGGCAGCCTTGCCGCTTGACCGTTCGACCTAAAGCGCCAGAGAAAAAAGCCTATAGATCAAATTCTTCCTCTCTTTCTTCGTGTACTCAAACAACTAGTTAAATCTTTTTTTTAATCCCTAATTAAACCTAAGGCTAATACACACTTTATGAATCCACTTTCTTTTATCCATTCATAAATAGAATCAGACCCTTCCGACGTTGCCAAATGCTTTCCATATTTTGCATGGTAACTGACGTTTGGTAGTCGTTTTTCCTTACTTTAAGGACTTTAGGTTATGCATTTACAATTTTCATATTTTTTATATTTTTTCTTAAAAATATGAGGAAAAACTGTTATTTTTACTTAATTTTACATGTGATGTTCAGTTTCATTAACTCGTTTTACCAATTTTACCCCACCCAGCACCCCTTTTCACTCCCCGGTCCCGTAAGTTTATTTACTGATATTTTTTAAAAACGGAATATTTTGGATATGCACCACTTACGTTTTATTTAGAAGAGTGTCTAAAATATGTAAGAATCGATAATTTTTAAAAAACCCTTATAATAGCAGAAAACCGTATTAAACTATTAGCGTTATTACCTAACAAAACCATACAATTTTTATTAAGTGAGGGCCTTTTTAAATTCCAAAATGATAAAAGTTATATAATGCTTCTAGGTAGGTGATTTTCGATGTAAAAATATTGTCAAAACAGTATTATATAGCAGTGAGGAAAAGTATATATCACACTAGTGTTGCAAAGTAAATATCACCCTAGTGTTGCAAAGTTCTCAATTGTTTTTTATTTTTCTGAACAGACAAACTTTAATTTATTTTTTTTGGTGAATAATTTGTGGTCGTAGGAAAAATAGTGTACAGTACTCGTGTGAAAATGACTTTCTTACACTCGTGGGTTTGTCGCACTCGGCTAACGCCTCGTGCTACAATATTCCCACTCGTGTGAAATTAGTCATTTTCCACACTTGTAATACCCTGTCTATAAAAGTTCATAATTCCTTGGCGAATATGGCTAGAATAGGATTTTACTTTAGCCACCTTAACCCAAATAAATTTAAATTATCGCTAATTCTTTTAAATTTAAATGTTCTAAACACTGCCACTGGCTATTCGAAAACTGAATATAGGGTACATAATTATAAGTATAAAACAACTGTTCTAAGCATTTTGACCAGGAAAAATGAAAATATGTCTTAAAGTCAAAATATGTTCGGTGGTATTTTGCTTATTGAAAGATATGAAATTTATTTAAATATATAGTAATACAAAATACGTTTGCAACATCAGTAATATTTACAAAATTTATATGGCCAATACTGTATATTTTCTGTTTACCTTTTCCATATGCCTTATCAAAAACAGAAACGTCAAATGGCGATCGGTGACGGAAACGTCAATCTATAAATTTAGCTTTAAAGTAAGGATAAGAATACGACTTTTATCCTTAAACTTAACACACTGTAGCTTAAAGTTAAGAGGTTTAGGGCATATGTTAATATAAACTTTTCTTTCTAAAATGGGCTAAAGAATCATATCCTGTGTATTGATATGCCTATTAATTTATATATTTTTAATAAAATATATATTATTTTGCAAAAATCGTTAAAAATATTAACCTTTTGTAACCTTCTGGTCATTGAAGATAATATTAATTAAAATAAGTATATAATAGGCTAAAAAGTAGTACGAACCATATGCCTGTACATATTTTAATTTAAACTATTCACATGTGTGAAGACGCACTAGAAGATATTTGTTAGGTTGAAATTGTATAATAAAGCATTTTTGTACAGTGGAGTCGAAAAATATTACCTTAGTTTTAAAGAAGGTTTTTACCAAAGATAGTTACAATAGTATCTCTAGTTTAATTAACTGATGAATTATTGGCATCTATTTACAATTTTTTTTTTTAAGTTTTAAAACTAAACTTCATGTTTTAACTTTTAAACAGTTCTTTTAATTTGTTCTTTTGGTTAGTAGTTTAATTTCTCATAAAATGCCATTATTATGTATTACAAAATACATCGACTTTTATGCAAATGTGTTTTGCATGACCGTCTGTACCCCGGTTTATACCAAAAGCCGTAGAATTTGTATTTCTGGTTAAGTCAGCACGTTTCCTATTTTTTTTAAGGGTGAATAACGTGGTAATGTCCAAAAACAATAAAACCTTTAGGTCATGTGATACTTAACAAAACATTTTTTTAATCAAATGCTTCAACAGCGTGTCTACTTAAGTTCGTATCATATGGAAAACTTTTTATTATTAAATTTACAAAAAAAATGTTTTTTAAAAAGGTTTTGCATGGTCTAAAACCTAAAATGCAATCATCAGATATTCATTTTTTGCACTGGTATACGAGGTATGTTAAAAACTATGAATTTTGCTTGGAAGGAAAGTACCTAAATTTTTTTATAAAATCGAAAAAAAAATTTAAAGATATTTAGAATTTAAAATATCATTCAAATTTAATATTTTGCTGTTTGTGTGTGTTTTTTTTTACATATAACATTTTGAAATAAGTATACCCTAGGTAATTTACAAACTTAAATTTTCACCGTTAACGCATAAAAAATAATAAAAACGTTTTTTTTAATAAACAATCTTAAATATTTGATTTTTTTTTAAATACTTACCATTTTTCTTTATAAAAATTTCGATGTTATGAAAAATAAAGGTACCTTTTTCTTGAGCCAAATTCATATTTTTTGACATACCTCGTATACCACGGCAATAAATTAATATCTGATGATTGCATTTTATGTTTTAGACTATGCAGAACTTTTTATACGGAATGACTTTTTCCTAAAATCAATAATAAAAAGTTTTCCATATGGTGCGAACTTAAGTAGACACGCTTTATAACAAACTTAACATGTTTTTGAGTTAAAAGTTTGAAAATGGTATTAAATTAAATACTAAGTCGGCACTATTGAAAACGTTTTTATTATAAGACTTTAATTAAATAAGTCAACGATTTTATTTTTTAAGCTGATTAACTTGGTGATGTTAGAAAAACAATCATCTATTTGGGTAAAGGGTGATGGCGCATTTAGCAAAACATCCGTTTTCATTAAAATTCCTTAATTATTATATACTTTTATTGCCATGTCATCCATCAGCTTAAAACAGACACATTTTTTATTTATTTTTACCGAATTTTTATTTTTGCATTGATAAGAAACTCGATTGTGCTGATTTAAGGTCGGGCCACATAGAACCGCACCGAGCCTGGATTCACGGTGATAGAGGAAAGTGGGGCAAATTAATACGGAAAAATTGAAAAGCATATTTTATGCCCTCAAAAAAATATAAAAAGGATTTTTGTCAAGTCTATTGTTTTATGTATCCAAACTTTGAGTGCATGTAGGATAGTTAAAAGTCTTGCCACACATAATTACACCGTGTTTCGAACGATCTGAAACATGACCAGCCCATGAAATTATACGTGGATCGGATAGCGCCGATGTTTCCCGAACTAAGCTTTGGGTTTACGGGCGTCACCTTTTATTTTAGGTCATTACGTATGAAAATTAAAACTTAGTGGTTAAAAGTTACTTGTTGTAAACAAACAATACAAGAAAAAGTTATTTAATAAGTATTAAAAGTGTAAAATTAATTTTATTGTTAAATCTTGTAAATAATATGTGAGTAATACTTACGAATACATTATTATTTTTTGTTGTATAAGTTTTTAAATTAATATTTTAAAAAATTAAATAAAATATAAACATGAAGTTTGAAGCAAAGTGACTAATTAAAAATGCGTCGCAAAGACGCGGCGGGCAGCGTGACGTACCACGGATATGTGCTGGGGCACGGAGCGCTACGGCATTTGATTACAACGGTAAATTTTAAAACCGAGACGCGCCTGTGCTACAGTGCCAGACTCGGTGTGTTTAAACTTTTTGCACCGCATCCCGCTACAGTTTACGAGGGAAAAGCACGGCTATACAGGCTCGTTGCGGTTATGTGTGGCCCGATCTTTAATCAGTCAATTTTTATACTGTGAGTATCTCATAAACTGCCGTTTTTTTGATTAAAATTGTGTTTAATTAAATTTACACAAAACAAAAAAATATATTTTCTTTATTTACAAAGTTGGACGTTGCGTTTTTTTTTCTTTGTCACAGTTGGATGCGACAAAATAACAATTGTCTTTTACAAAAGTACGTGTAGAATTTTTTTTGTTAATTTACATAACTTATATTTAATTTTACACCAAACATATATTAGGAACAGTATTGATGTTTTGTGTAATATCACATATAAGATATGTGAATTTCCAAATATTTTTAAATGACTTTTATAAATATCAGTTGTAATTTCGTAACGACTAGTGTGGCAAAAAATAACCAACGTTGTAAATTCAAATATTCTTTTCAGTGTAGTGCACTTTTTTAAGTGTAATCTATTGGACTACACAGATTTTTAAAATTTTTTAGTTTCGTTAAAAATATATAAAGCTTAGTTTTTAAAAAATATAAAGTATAGTTGGGCATGATCTCAAAAAATTGTTTATTTTTTGCTCTTTCCAATGATATATTATTATTCATACTTATCTTTAAAATTGAGCGAGATATTTCAGTTTTTTAATTTTTTAAAACAGTAGGCCATGGAAAAGAATCGGCACTTGTCAAAGTCAGGTAAATAATTTATCATTTTTATCGGTTACTAATTGGAACTCTGTTTTATTTGAGAGGGACTGCAAAAATGTATGAAAATTACAAGAAAGCTGACATGTTAAAGTGTCATTTCCTGTCTGGTGAAAACTCCGAAGCTGCAATAATTATTACATTATATTTAAATAAATTTTCTGAACGTCATCATCCAGATAAGAGACTCTTTTAAGTTCTGAAATTAAAATCAACAAATTTAGGAAGTTTGAGGCCAAGAACGTATGCAGTTGATGATGAAAGTGAAATTCAGGAACTAAATATATTAGGTGAGGTTTAAGACCATCCTTAAACGTCTCATTGATCGGTAGCTAAGGTAACAGGTGTTGAGAAAACTTAAGTTTTAAAAAAAAGTAAACAAAAGCACAAATTTTAACCGTACAGAGTAAGAAAAGTTCATCATCCTCAGAATGGGGATTTCCAAAGAAGGGTTACATTTTGTGGGTGGTATGTGAAACAGTGCAGATTAAACAATAACTTCCATATGAACGTTATCTGGACAGATAAAAGCCGGATAGATACTTCAGGGATATATAACAGGTATAATACATATTATTGGGCTACAGAAAAGCCAGGTTTCAATATTTGGGTTGGAATTTTTGGTGGTCGATTTTGGGTCCCCATTTTTTAATGAAAGTTTAACCGCACAAAATTATGTGAATATTTTACAATCATATGCTGCACAATTTTTGAAAATTTGCCATTAGCGCAGGCTTAAAATATCCATTATCAGCAAGATAGTTGCCCTTCGCATAAAGCACGAATTACAACTGATTTTTTGAATCAAGAATTTCAAGATAAATGGATTGGTACCAGAGAATCTATACTATGGCCTGCTAGGTCCTGCGACTT
This sequence comes from Listronotus bonariensis, assembly GCA_014170235.1. Classification (NCBI taxonomy): domain Eukaryota; kingdom Metazoa; phylum Arthropoda; class Insecta; order Coleoptera; family Curculionidae; genus Listronotus; species Listronotus bonariensis. The sequence continues at coordinate 91,474 of JACEGR010002825.1, forward strand.
AACACCATTAGATTTTTTGAAGATTGAAGGATATAGTGTTTAAAGGAAAAACTATCGAAACACGGGAAAAGCAAGTAGCGACTAGGGGCAAGTTTTTGGTGCGATTAGACCTGTTGATAAATAATAATAAACGCTTGTAATGCAGTGGAAAAAAGGTATTTATTATGTGTTAAAAGAAGGGGCGAACTTTGAACATCTACGTTAAATTAAGTTTTTCCATAGGTTCTGGTTTTCATTTAAACTCGTTTAATTTTTACGCCAATTTTTCTACTATAATATATTCATAAATATAAAGTTTGTAATTTAATTGCATTATTTTTTAGTCTGTGTTTGATAGTTGACATGTTTGCATGGCCTACTTTAGCAAAAATGAAAGAACTGGTATGCTATTTACCTGTCTTTGACAAGTGCCGATTTTTTTCCATAGCCTACTATAGCAATAATTAAAAACTGAAATATTTCGCTCAATTTCAAAGATAAGTAAAAGCAAAAAATAGGCAATTTTTTGAGATCATGGCCAACTATGATTTATATTTTAAAAAACTAAGCCTTATATTTTTCAACGAAACTAAAAATAATTTTAAAAATCTGAGTAATTCAATGGATTTCAATAAAAAAATTGCCTTAAGAATGTTTACACCGTTTTGGAAAGTTGAAGAAATGACGGACTTACAAATTTTTTAAAATGGCCAAAAATACAAAACTCCCTATATCTCGGATATCGATAGAGATTTCGGGATGATTCACCATTTATCTGATTTCAAAAATCGTGCCCAAGACACCTATGCCAATTTTTTTCTATCTGGTCAGAAAATACGAGTCTCCTGTTAAAACAGTCGAAATCGCACCACCCTGTACAAACATAAATGCTAGTATATCTGACCATGAGGCAATTCTATGCAAATTGTCTTATAATATTAAAAAACAAAAAAAAGTTACGTAATAGAATAATTAACTTAAAAATAATTACAACAGAGACGCATTTACATATTTGCCGCCCGTAAGCTATTAATTTTAGCCGCCCCTATTTTTTTCATTAAAAAACAATTTAATTTTGAAGAGCAAAAAAAGTCCCTACTTTCATTTCTAAGTACAAAATGAAAATCGAAATCAACTAAACAATTTATAAAGTACAAAATCTGCCGCCCTAGGCTCCAGCCTATTCAGCCTTCTGGTAAATGCGGCACTGAATTACAATAAATTTTGCCAACTCATAAATATTTGGAATGATTTTTTTTCTTCTGACACACTAAGTTTTTTTCATAAAAAAAATTGTTGACGTTTTCGATAAAGCTTTTCCATTAAGGAATATAAAAAACATAACAAGTAAACCTTGGATTACAAAAGGTATTAAAGTAAGCTCAAAAAATATAAGATCATTACACTATATAAGAAGATTTTTAAGATCAAATTATCCTTTTATTTTTTATTTAAATAAATATAAAAACATTTATAGAAAGGTAATAAAAATGCTAAAAACATATATTATAATGATCTTATTTCAACATCAAATAATGCAAATAAAGAATGTTGGACAATAATAATTTAAGGAAAAATAATTTTATTTCAATTAAAACATTAATTTCAAGCAATACAACATCGTTCAGTATATAAATCCTCTTAATTATATGGAAAATATAAAAATTCAAGATACATTTTATTTTATTCCAACAGATATTAATAAAATAAAACAAATATTCTTCGAAATTAAGAAGAAAACTTCTTCTGGATTGAATTAATTATTAATAAAAATATATTCTTGTATTTCTAATATTTGTTTAAAGGCATTAGTTAAAGCAATAAATATTATATATAAGTACTAGCAGCAAAACCCGGCGTTGCTCGGGTTAAAATACATAGCATGTTTAGTGGTATAAAAAACATTTAAAGGTCCATTTTCTAAAGTAGATATAAGTTTCTTTCTTAGATAGTAAGAGGCTTATTTGACTATTAAACATACGGTATCAACAAATTGAAATAATTATGAGTTGAAATAAAAAATACTTTAGTAAGTGGTAGACTTATGTTTTATTTACACAATTATTTACATATTATATGTATTACCTATGACAAACATATACACATATTACATATTATTATTATTATATTTTATATTTGCATGTTTTATGTTAGTTACATTTTTTTATTAATTTCTTTTTATAATACTTGTTTATAGACTACATTTATGGTTTTATTGTCCGGGCTGTAAATGAACAAATTTCGGGGTGATCCGACTCGAGAGCATGCGACGTATAATTGTCCGTGGGCAAAGCATGGTTCCTTTAAGTCAACGCCACAGTATTGAAATGTTTGGCCCTGTGCTTTGTTGATGGTCATGCTGTAAGCTAACCACTCGAGCAACACATACCGGCAGTTTCGCTTTTAAATTTTCGTGCATGACAATACTTGCATATTATATTCATTTTTCCGATAACAATATCTGGATGTCCACTATATTGTTTTTTGCAATCATAATAGAAAGCCTCAAGTTCTAGACGCTTACATGTAGCAGCTTGTTGTTGGCGAAGATTGGTTACTCTTTCTTTATATCTGCTCTTTTCCACTTCACGTTGAACAACAGATTGACGATTTCGCCGTGATCTTGCTCGTAATCGCGCTTCATCATTAGTTTGTGCTCTTTCGTCTTCGGTTTGAGTTTCTCTAGATTTTTTCATCCGTTCACGATTATCCGAAAGCCGTTTTTCTCTTTCTTCTTCTGTCTCATTTTGCCGGGTGACTTTCTTTTTTTTGAAACTACTTGAGGTTTCGTAAATATTTTTTACGTTTTGGCATTGTACATTTGTAATAAAATAAAATTATAAATAAAAATTAGTCCCTCGACTGAGGACACGACAAAACTGAAGAAAAGTCACTGGATTTCGATGTATATACCGTCAAACATCAAAATTTCTAGTACCAGAACACTCCAGAATATTTAAATCGTTCGATCGTTTTCGTTTCTTGAAGTTACTTGAATTTGTTTAATTACTGTTCACTTGCACTTTAAATAATCTCCGCTCTACTGAGAACACGATAAAACTGATGAAAAGTCACTGAATTTCGCTTTATATACCGTCAAATATCGAAATTTCTAGTGCCAGACCACTCTAGAATATTCAAATCGTTCGATCGTTTTTGTTTCTAGAAGTTACTTGAATTTGTTTAATTACTGTTCACTTGTACTTTAAATAATCTTCACTCTACTGAGAACACGACAAAACTGAAGAAAAGTCACTGAATTTCGCTTTATATACCGTCAAATATCGAAATTTCTAGTGCCAGAATACTCCAGAATATTTAGATATACATCACATTGGGAGTCATAATTATTTCAAAAATTTAATTCTATTAATTGTTCTGGAATGTTAAAGAACATTCTAGAACATCTACGATTATTCCTGTTAAAGACAGACCATCCTATACAATATAACTATACCCTAAAAAAAATTTTATTGATAGTAGATCGTTCTAGAATATTCTAAAAAATTACGGCAAACTCTGGATTATTTAAAAAAATTAAAAATCTAAATGAACATGCCTTAAGCACTCATATCATACACAAATTATAGCTGAACAGTAGATATTAGTAGTATGATTTTCAATACACCTATGTCTAAATGATCAGTCTTCCTTTTAAATGCATGCAATAGAAATTGAAAGAATTTTTTTCTTTTCATTATAATTTTTTTCTAATTTAACACAAATTTAGATCGATTACAAAATTGTACGGCTTTTTGGAACTTTCTAGATCATTCCAGAAATTTTTAGAACTTTCTTGATCATTTTGAATCGATTTTATCAGTTGCACATATCTTGGAACTTTCTAAATGATTCCAGAAATTCTTAGAATTTTCTAGGCCTTTTCGGATCGATTTTATCAGTTGCATATATTTTGGAGCTCTCTAGATCATTCCAGAAATTTTTAGAACTTTCTAGATCATTTTGGATCGATTTGATCAGTTGCACATATCTTGGAACTTTCTAAATGATTCCAGAAATTTTTAAAATTTTCTAGACCAATTCGGATCGATTTTATCAGTTGCATATACAGTTGCACACATTCTTGAGCTTTCTAGATGATTCCAAAAATTTTCAGAACTTTGTGTCTCCGCCAATTTGTCAAGAATGAGACCCAAATAACCGTTGTTCTGAATGAAGTTCAACTACTCGACAACAGATGGCGCCACTACACATTTTTACATTTTTGCCACCCACAACCCCCCACTTCCACCAACCCCGACCAAACTCCCTTACTCACAATGGGAGACCAAGGGGTATTTGTAACCCCGACGGGAAGTGGATCGGAGTTGCGGATGATAGCGAAAATCGTGGACACACGAACGTACATTAGCATTTTATAATATATATTAGATATATAAGGAGAACTTCCTCAATGTTTAAAATGTGCTTTAATAATACCAATACACAAAGGAGGCGACGGTAATAACCCATCTAATTTCAGACCTATTTCTTTATCATCTACCTTATCTAAAATTATTGAAAAAATGTAAAAAGAAATATTTTTTTTAAATAAATTTAAAACCTTAAATATAAAACAATTTGGATTTCAATAAAACAAATAAACAGGTGATGCTATTTTTTCATTTCTTGAAAGTTTATATTTAAATCTAAATAATAATGTAATTTTTGTAACCTAACTAAGATTGTGTTAATCATGAAATTTTATTAAGAAAATTAGAAATATATGACTTTAGTGTTTTTTAATGGATTAGATTATATTTAAGTATCTAAAATAAGCGAAATTGTCAACTTAAATGGACATACATCGGGAGCTCAATGTTTTACGTCTGGTATACCACAATGTTCTGTATTGGAACCACTTTTTTTTGTTATATATAATGATTTATTAGGATCAGTTAAAAAATAGCTAATTTACGATACTACAATTTTGTGGCATTATAAAAATGTAAATGATTTAAACAAAAATATTGCAAAAGATATTTAAATAATTTAGCAATTGTGTGATTCAAATTTACTTTCTTTTAACATAAATAATACAAATATATTTACATTTAGGTGAAACTTTAATAATATCACTTTAAATAATGAAATTATTATTATTCCTTCATTTACTAAATTTCTGCTTAGTGTTTATGTACATAAAAACCTTACAGAACATATAAAATGTATGTAAAAACTTGCTCAGTTGTTATGCTCTTCTTTTTACTGAAGTTGATTTTTACTACTAAAAACTAGTTATTTAGCATTGATTGAATCAATGATAAGATATCGGATTTGTTTCTGGGGAAACTTTAGTCAAAATCTGTTAAAATCAGTTTTTATTTTGCTAAAAGAGCTATAAGAATTATGTGCAAAATTAAATCTAGGAAATTTTGCAAACCTTTATTTATTAAACATAAGATATTGACAATGACATCTACTTTTGTATTGGAAACTGTTTGTTTAATATATAAAAAATATTGGTGTAAATATAATGAAAACTATATAATTTTAGAAATAACTTCTGCATTGATCTACTTATACCGCAATTAAATATGATTAAAAAATCTATAATTTATAAATCAAAAAAGATATTTAATCATTTATTAAATTCTATAAAAATATTACAAACATAAAGAAATTTAAAAAATATGTTAAAACAATTTTACTTAAAAGAGCGTATTACAATTTAAATAATTTTTTCGAGGATACATTTTCATAAAAAGTATTTCTTTTTACTATAATATATTTGTGTGTGTATCTGTCTATGTTGTATATGTATACCGGGTGACAACGAGATCACTTGCCGGCTGCCATATTTTTATTTCTTTATCGATACTGACGAAACTTGGTAGGGTTGTTAAACTAACAAAAAGTCATTTTTGGGTGTATATGATAGACTTTACGACTTCGGGTTTCACCGGTTATAACTGAAACTTTTGATTTTTAAATGGTACACCCTGTATAGTTTTTGTGTTTTGAAATTTCCAATATTTTTAAAACAAATGTTGGTCAAATTTTATTTTTAATTTAAATTTTTATTTTTCATCTAGAGTGCCATGATCATTCTAAAATCACTCCTCATACTCTAACTTATTTTCAGAAAAATACGAAATCGATGTTATCTTTTTAAACTTTTTTACTAGAGGGCTCTAAACGGCGTTTTTTTTTATTTTTTTACCCTATTCCAAAAACCAAAATAGGACCATATCACTTTTATAATATTTCTAAATGCAGTATTTTAAAGCAAATCCAACGATGTAAAACACTACCACATTTTACTTAATTTTCTTTTAAAATAACAACCTTTTTATTTAGGTAAATGATATCTTTTGATACTAAATGGCGTTCCTTGCAATTCATCGTAGTTGCCATGCAAACAGAAACTAATAGAATATTATGTTGTAAAAACATTTGCTTGTGTTCCGTTGAGAGTTAAAAAATAAAAACATTAGTTTGTTTTATGTATCTCCTACGACGTTAAAATAATTTTTTGTCAAATTTGGTATAACCAATAAAAAATTATCCTAATATCAAATTTAACTTAAACTTATTTTAACATCGTAGGAGACACAAAAACATTTTGTTAAATTATTTTTTAAACTTTTACGGAACACAAGCAATTGTTTTACAACATATTCTATTAGTTTCTGTTCTTAGGCAACTACGATGAATTGCAACGTACGCCATTCAGTATTAAAAAATAATTTACGTAAGTACATAATAAATGTTTTTTTTTAAGAAAATGAAGTAAAGTGTCGTAGTGTTTTACATCGTTGGATTCGCTTTCAAATACTGCATTAAGAAATATTATAAAAGTGACATGATCCTATTTTGGTTTTTGAGATAGGGTAAAAAAACTAAAAAAATTATGAAAAGGATAAAATCTATTTTGTAGTTTTTTGAGAATAAGTAAAGTATGAGGAGTGATTTTAGAATGTTCTTGGCACTCCAGATAAAAAATAAAAATTTAATTTACAAATAAACTTTGATCAAAATTTGTTTTAAAACTATTGTATTTCTACTAAAAACGAATTAGAGAATCCAAAAAACAAAAAATATACATGGTGTATCATTTAAAAATCAAGAGTTCCAGTCATTTCCGGTGACACCGAAAGTCCTAAAAGCCTATCATATATACACCTAAAAATAACTTTTCGTTAGTCTAATAATCCTACCAAGTTTCATCAGTACCGATAAAGAAATAAAAAAAATGGCAGCCGGAAAGTGATCTCGTTGTCACCCGGTATATAATTTATTGTTTTGCTTTGTCTACAAAGATATCTAAATATTTTAATTTTAATAATTGTGTTATTATTATAATATTATATAATTATGTGAGTCAAGTCAACAAACAAATAAGTGACTTAACTTGATAAATAATTAAAAACTATGAACCGCCACTGGGATGTGCATATTTCAAAAGATATATTATACATACATAACCACCTGCCACAACTAGAAAGTCAGTGAGCTTTGAATGGCTGCCATAAAAAAGCCAACAAAAAAGTGTCGTAGCAGTGTTACATATGGCTCTATCTAGGCGTTATTACAGCATATTTATTTTTGCTTTTAATGTTAAACTAAACATGGAAATGTTAATTCTATTTATATAAGGTTAATGTATGCTTGTTTTAGGGTACAAGAAATAGTATATTTTTCTCAGGATAACACAACACAATGGTAGGGGAGACCAAGAGGAGATTTCGGGATTTACTACAGCGCTTTAGATTAATATACCGGAGGATACCTTGTACCCCGTTAAGCACCTCCATATGAGCCCCGTATACAGGGTCGATCTTAAAAAACAAAAATATATTCATCAGAAATTTTCGAGCGCGTCAGACTAAGATAGGGTGAGTTAATTACATGGTAAACAATGTATGTTTCACTAATCTGACAATTTAAGAATAAAGTTAAAAAACAAAAGACTACAAATTTTTTTAAAAACGTAATTTTGACATTATCGAGCGTAGCAATTTTTTTTTTTTTTTTTTTGATGATAATAATTCAAGGATAACGAAAAATATATAATCCGATACGATCCGAACGAATTCCACAAGCTGAAATAATAACAGTATTTTTTTACATATTTAAAAATCTATAGCTGCTTTCTCTACCAATGAAAATGTATACATTATATAAAAAATTTTCTTCTTATCATCTAAGCTTTGCAACCCAAGCTTTCTTGTATTTTATAATACAGTTTTTAAATTTATTAATACGTTTATTTGCTAAAAAGATAAAATTATTTTTTTTGAGCTTTAGTAGCGTTCGGTACAAAAAATAATAAGGCCCAAGATCTAGAGTAAATTATTTTAACGTAAATATTAATAAACTTGTGCTTTATTTCTGCAAAAAACAAACGAGATCGGGCTTATTCGAGGAAGTTAAAGTGTTACCAAAGAGTAGGTAGTTAAACTTTTATTAATCTTTGGTGGTACAGCGCTATAGAGCTCTAAATTTAAGTTTGCTAGTCCGTTAATTTTCGAAATTTTAACGCTATGCCGTTGATTATATCGTTTATTATAAAAGGTAATTTTTAATGAATAATAAACACTTTAGTGATACAACTGATTAATGGAGACAATAAAAAAATAACTTTTTAATGTTATCAGAATAACATTGCTCCCCCAACAAATACAGTGTGTCCCACCGGGAACTGCCGCGATCAATTTCTCGAAAAGTACGCTTTGGAAAATTTGGTAACATTATAAAGTCAATGGGGGACATAGAACTAAAATATTTTGATGTATTTACTACTTTCGGTTATACCAGAGGTTAATGTCAACTTTCTTACTTTAAATAAAACTTCACCATTTAAAATATGTATGAAAGTATGAAAAATTTGACATGATGTATTTTTTTATAAAATCCTTGAACCTTTTATAACAATGTAGAATAAGCCATTTACCAATTTTAACTTCCTAGATATTTTTTCTATTTCTTAACAAAGTGTGTTTTTCAGCTCGAGCGTTCTTTTCTAAGTATGTCAGTCCTTCTCTTGCTCATTGCTTTGCTGTACTGTAGACATAAATATGACACTTGTAACATCTAAGTTTTTAAATTTTACCTGACTAAAAATATACCGGGTGATCACGCATATTGTCCACCCCTTTATTTTTTTATAATAAAATAACCTAAAAAAACTCTTATAATTTGCTTTTCAAACACCTGTTTTTTCTGAAATTCCTAAACGACACAATTTTTCAACTGTAAACGAATGTAATTAAAGGCGTTTTTGCCAAATTATGGAGTTAAATAAAATTTTGTATTATTGCTTATATCGACAACAAACATTATTCTGAAGAAATTTTCCTAATGACATTTTGCTTAAAAATGAATAATAAAGGTTGTTTAACTCTTGGAGAAAAATCACGTTTTTTAAGTTTTTGCGAACCCTGTATACAAAATCAACATTTTCTCTTCGTAAATCCTATTCTTTTTACAAGCAAATTTTTTTATGAGGAATGACTTTTTTCGAAAAATCATTTTTCCTCATTTAAAACAATCTATACATTTTAATTTACCCTGTATAATATTAAATTTAAAGATTATTTTCACATCCCTGCGGAAAATATTTTAAAAACCCTACATTTATATATTTTTAAAAAGTTTGTAGTGCAAAAAATAAAAAAATTAAGGAGGTGGACACTATGCGTGATAACCTGGTATATTTTAAATCAGGTAAAATTAAAAAACTTAGATGTTACATGTGTCATATTTATGTCTACAGTACAGCGAAGCGATGGTAAGTATGGAGCATAGAGAAGGACAGACATGCTTAGAAAATAACGCTGGAGTTAAAAACACACTTTGTTAAGAAATAAAAAAAATATCTAGGAAGTCAAAAATGCTAAATGGTTTATTCTACAATTGTTATAAAAGGTTCAAGGATTTTATAAAAAATACATCATGTCAAATTTTTCATACTGTCATACATATTTTAAATGGTAAAGTTGGGCCGGATGGCTCACTTTTAATTGTTTAAATGGTTATAACTTGATAAATATTAATTTTTCGAAAAAATGTAAAAAGTAATTGTCGGTGGAAAATTAGTAAAAAAATGTGATAAAATTTTATTTGATGCAAAAAAAATATTCGTTCTTAGCTGTCAAAACAATTGCGGTTTAAAAAATCTAACCTAAATTCGAGCTTACAACATAGGTCGTCGTAATCAGCATTTTATTCTGAACATGATTCTGCAAAAAAAAAACAATTTTTGATACATTGGCGCCCATACGACCTAGTCTAATAACAAAACGCTTTTATTTCCTTGAAAAAACCATACGAAAAAATCCCTGTGGATTAGCCGGATGGAACACTATTTAAAATATTAATATTTCATATAGGCGTTTTAGAAGGTGAGAAATAAGAATTTGTTATCAATTTTATTGTTAACTTTAGAGGGCGCCACCTACGGCGACTTGCACAAAATAAAAACGTAATAACTTTTTTTAGCGACTTTGTATGTAACTTTAAAGAATATATATATTTTCTTAGTGTTATATATTTTGACACATATACAAGGTGTCCCATTTAAAAAACCTAACAATGGTCAATATTTCTAAAACAATAATATTTGGAAAAATATGACTACTCCACTGCCTTTTACGTAAGAAGTTATATAAAAATCCGTTTTTACCTTTTTGATACGTTATCAGCAAACTGCGATACAAGGGATACCTAAAAATGCAAAATTTTAAAATCACCCTGTAGCTCAGAAACTAAGAGGAATATGAGGGCTTTGTTTAAGACATCTTTCGTGTCACAAAAAGTTGCTCGGGTTTGCAAAAACCACAAGGTTTTATCTTTAATAATAACTGAGATACCCCACAGATGCAACCAAAATGGGATTTACATCCCACGTTCCCATTCCAAATTCAAGGATAAGATAGGGACGTCGTGAACCGAAAAATATACACAGTCGGTTAAATTATTGCAAAGCTGCCTAACTAGGAGCTCTTTCAAATATACATATATAAAAAAACTGACAATTTTTGAATTGAGAATTTAAAAAATCTATCCTATTTTTTCTGACTTTAATGAAAAGCTTCAAAAGCACTTTCTTATAGCAACGCCTTGATGCACTACGAAATGGTGGTGTTGTCATATTAAACGATGAGATGAAATACTCTTTATTCAAAAGGACTTTTCAAGGAGAATTTGATGGTTTGTCACAAAATATTATTAAGCTATTCTTAATGAAGGCCATGGCATAAAAGGTGACTATGAACCATATGTTAAATGTTTTTATTATTTTAAAAACAATAAATTTAAAAAGTGTATTTAAAAATGTTCTATGAAATTTATAATCATGAAATGTTGTGCACTAATGTACAAACCTCAATTTTCACCATTATCGCAGAAAAAAAAATCAAAACTTATTTGCATTTTTAGAAGTAATTTTTAATTCTAAACATCGAACGCAAAAAGTCATGTTCAAAAAACAATTCCATTTATACAGGGTGTTCGAAAAATGCACGGCCAAATTTCAGGAGGTGATTCCTCATTGAAAAATATGAAAAAAGTTTCCTATAAACACGGGTCCGAAAATGCATAGTTTCCAAGATACAGGGTGTTAAACTTTAAAAAAAATATTTCTTTTGTAATTATCTTGAATACCCTGAACCCGATTTTCTTGAAATTTTTCAGTGTTATTTCTAGTAATAAGGGCCTAAGTTAGGCATAATTAAATTAAAATTATTAAGTCCAGTGGCGTCTCACGGGACATCTTATCGAAAATAATTGTAAAAAAATTTACGCCACTGACTTTTTTGTAACTTTTTTATTTTTTTTTAGAATAAGCAACTGAAAATACAACTTTTTATCTCTTAAAATTTTTTGTACCTTGCTTCGTTTTCGAGAAAAAAATAAAAACCACTTTATTGCATGTTTCTTGGGACGGAATTTTTGAATTTTGACGATTTACTGAGCAAAAACAGTTAAAGATAGAGCAAAATTAATTTTACTTTCGTGTCTTAACTTTTTAAGGACTATCTAATGACATTAAAAAGTAAAGGTCAACTGAAGATTAAAGAAGGTGAATGTTCTTCTGTATTTCTGTATTTTCTGTATCTTAGAAACTATGCATTTTCGGACCCATGTTTATAACTTTTTATCATATTTTTCAATGAGGAATCACCTCCTAAAATTTGGCCGTGTATTTTTCGAACACCCTGTATAATATAAATGTCAGCTCATATTGAAGTCGAATCCGAATTATGGAATTCTTGAATGAATGATGAATGGTCGAAATATTAAAAATTACCAGTATGTTGCGCTATGTCATTAGAAACGGATTTTAGTGTAAAATTTAAATATAAAATAAAATATCCTAATAAAATTTTTAAAAAATTATATTACCTATCATTTATTAACAAAATAAAATACAGTGATGATATTAAAATAGTTACCACTTTGCCTTTTAAATGGGACTTATTTTTCTAAATAGAAACGGGAATAGAAAACCTCGTTTTAAAGGCTCTTTAATTCTCTACTCAACCCTACTTTGTTTTTGAAAATCAGCCCAGCCGTTCCACACTTAAAACCCTTTAAAATTTGGTTTAAATACCGTATAAACAGTGCGGTTTTAATGAAATTTGCTTGAAAGTCTAAAACAGCTTTGCCGATTTTCAAAAACAAAGTGGCGTAAAGTAGAAAATTCAAGGACCTTTAAAACGAGGTGCTACATGACCTCCATTTCTATTTGCAAAAAAGTTGCCAGTGCCCCCTTGATACTAGACCACGTGACCAAAGTTATTTTATTTCTAAAAAGTAGCTTAAGTGACACCATTTTACACAAATTTTACCCGGTCTCAATATCTTGACCCATTCAAAAGTTAAGAGGGAGAGAACTTATAAAAACCGCAATGTATGTACCAATTGGAGCTAAACTTCAAACGCCTGTAACTCTAAAATGACTGGACCGATTTTTAAACATAAAATGGCGATGAATAGAAAATCAAAAGGCCTTTAAAACAAAGTGCCACATGACCCCTCTTTCCACTTGAAAAAAGTTGCTTATGCCTTCTAAACCAAAATTATTTTTATCAAAGAGTAGTTTAAGTGACACCCTTTTACCAAAATTTTACCCGATCCCAATAACTTGTCCCATTCAAAAGATAAAGGGAGGGGGAAATCTTTTAAAATTCTCACTGTGTGCATCACTAAAGGTGGTAGTAAGATAATTTTTGGTTTACACAGCCTACTAAGCAAACAATTTTCTCGTAAAACGTTTATTTTATTACAAAAATGCAAAAAAAAACAAATATTTGAATTTTTCTGTGGCCATTATGCTGGTGTAGCTAAACCTTCAAAAATTGATCTTACACATAAAATTTTGGTCATCAACAGGTCTTACCCCCAATAATATCCCCCTATGGTGGAAGAATCTTTAATAAATTGATGGGTTTTTACCTTCTTTAAGACATACAATAAATACAACTTTTTAACTGATAGGAATGTGCAAATTTTCGTGAGATTTGATGCAAAAATGTTGCCACAGTTTTTTAGCCAATTTGCGATGATTGCGGGTTGGAGGGGTTTTGTTTTCAGTTTATGGGACCCTCTAGAATTTCTCTGCCGGATACCACCCAACTTAAAAAAGCTGGCGTCGCCACTGACTTTACTCTTAAGCAAACATTATATTTTTGGCCAAACCTGGTAGAGAACTGATACAATTTGATTTTTGATGGTTGCTTTTTAGGTTTTGGACCATGCAGAACATTTTATAAAGAATACCTTTTTTTCGTGTTATCGATACAAAAAAAGTTCCCATATGACGACAACTTACGTAGACACACTGTAGGTCAACGGTATGGAAAAGGGGGAGGGGTTTTCGCATATTCGGCTTAACCGGAAATGGCTACGAATTTAAATGTTTAAATGTAAATTTTAGAATTTTTAGATTTCAAGAGAATTCTCAAACAAAATGTGATTTTTTTGTACCTGGATTCTTTTAGAGCAAGTCTCTTTTATGCCAGAAAATACTTTGCATAGTTTTAGTGACCAATATTAGACGCTTTCATATTTTAAGAGGTTAAAATAGTTTCGGATTAATCGCGAGGCTAAACAAAAATATTATCAATTATTATTATTATTTTTATTTTCCACAGTGGTTATACAGTGATCGCCAAAGAGTTGGACACATGGTTTTTAAATTTTTGTTTTTAATTTTGTTAAAATTATTTGTTTATTAACACCTTTTTCGGCATTCGCATCTGGTTATCCAGTAACCTAGTAACCTAAAAATCAAATATGAAATCCAACTCATGGGCGTCGGTTGAAGCGATAATTAATAAAAATTAAATTATAAGTGAGGTTAGTTGCCACGATATCTACAAACGTTCATTGAAAAAGGCCGATGTGTAAAATTAATATAAAAATAAAAAAAAGAGATTAAAAAGACTTTTTTCAAAAGAAAAAAAATGTGCCAATTTACAAATTACAAAACGAGAAAATTTAAAAACTGAAATTTGGCAAGTACCCTAATGCCACAATTGCGAGTTCAGTTTAGGATCAGTTGAACTCAACTGGTGGTTGAACCTGACCATTTAAAATATATTGCTGCCACTTTTGGCATTTACTTGACAGCAATACATTTTTAAGCCTACGTATATTTGCTCCTTTTATGCTCCAGAACCGCCCGGAACGACACCATAAGTGTTCCTTTTACAATTTTTTGACATTTTTTCATGTTGTAGAACGTGTAGAACCGTACTTGAAACTATTGACAGTTCAGAGAACGACTCTACAATGTAAAAGGAATACACTAATTGCTAATATAATTGGTACACAACGTGAAATATCATGTGTGTATCAGTAAGAGTTTAAATTATTGGGTGCGTGATTCCACTTTATTTAGATTGTAAAAAGTGAACTGTTTAAAAAACTGTTAATGTTTAATATTTTATAAAAATGGTCTTTTCTTCTTCAAACTTGCCACGTTTGAATGTAAAAGAAAATGCAAAAATTATCATAAATCAAATCAGTTTGTGAATTTATAGTTAGCAAAGCTATTTTAAAGCAAAATCAAGCTTTGTAAATCGATTATTATTTTTAAAATGCCTTTTTAAAGAAGTCAGGAAAATAAATCCAAATTATTAAAACTGCAATACAATATTGTACCTACTCCATTACCTAATACATAATATATTATGTCAGGTTAATCGAGTTTGTAAAATATAAAATATACAGCCACCATAAAGAGGTCACGACCTGTTAACCCAAAGCGTGCGGCTTTAGACGCCTTTTTATTTATTATTTTAGAAGGTGTGAAGTGACAAAGAATGTATTACAAACTATTAATATTGAGTCTACCGTGTAGATTGTTTGTTTTAAAAGGGTTGTTTAGCGTATTACAATAACATCGGTATTTTTAAATAATTGTTATGTGATTTATTATAATTTTTTTATTCTTGTTATAAAGATTTTCCTCACTGTAAAATATTTGTTTTTATATTTTAATAAATACCAAAAACAAAACAATATTTTTACTGAAAATATTATAAAAACATTGGCAACATATTATTATTAGAGACTGTATCTCGATATCTCGAAAACTACCAACTTTTAAATTAAGTTTGATGATTGAATAAATAAGAAGTTCTGCCACAAGTAAAACATTTACGGGGTTTAAGGTAAAATCATTTAAAATGTTGATTTTATGTGGCATCGCCCCTAAAATATTTACCTTTAAATTAAATAAATAATAGGTGATAAAGGTATCTACTACTTATGTTAGTCTTAGGGATCCTAGAAATCCCGAAAAAACACGATTTTGATGGTTCTCCGCAATTTATTGAAAACTGGCGCAAAACCACCACACATTTGTGTCCAGTACGTAAAAATACAACAAATAGCGCTTATTGCATGTCTGATTTACTGTGTTATTCTTCATAAGAAAAAACTCGCTTAAAAATACAAAGAAAAGACATTGCGGCCGAAATTTACCGAAAAGTAATGAATAGGAAAAGGAGGACGCAACAAGGAAAATATTATCAAAGCGACACCGTTTCACAAAAAAAGTATCCATTCCAGATACGTGATATGGGGGTTTTAGTGTATTTTTGCCTTCTAAACACGAATCCGTGGTCAGTTTAGCTCCAGTATCCTCCAATCTTTAGAAAATTGCTGAGAAAAACCGTCTAAATCGCAATTTTTTGGGTTTCTTAGAGCTAGGAAAAAATTATTCGACCTCTAACCGTCAGATACCTGTACTAAGCTTAATTTAAAATTCAGCTGCTATCTAAAATTGCGCGAGAATGTTATCCACGTTGTCTTATGATTTAATAAGTTCGGATCGGATTATCATGGTATATGTATTTTCAATTTCGTTTTTTTTTTGTTGCTAATAATAATTTTGCACTCTAGTAATATATGTTTAAACAAATATAACTTACCGGACATTTGTTTGGCTTCTCACCACTGTGGACTCTCATGTGAATTAGTAACTTGTATCTGGCATTAAATGGTTTAACTTTTCTTGGACATTGTTCCCAGTAGCAAGTAAACTCATCTCCTGTAAAAAAAGTATATATTTTTTTAGTAAAAAATATTTAAAATGTTAATTTAAACGTTGCTTATAATCTAAATTTGTATTTTATTTCTTGTCACTGCAGCCTCAGGGCCGTATTAACTGTATGAGGCGCCCTAGGCTAGAATTCTCGGAGCGCCTATTATACACGGGAAAAAATTTGAAGAGCAAAAAAAATGATCTTTCCCTCCTTTTCGCGCCTATTTCCTATTTCAAAACACCTTATTCATATACAAATTTGTTCTACTCTCCACCCGACCTAAACTTTTTTAAAAAACTCCCCTGTTTAGCGCCTATTACTCCTCTGTCTGGCGCCTATTTTTTCATGGCGCCCTAGGCTGTAGCCTAGTCAGCCTAATGGATAATACGGCACTGTGCAGCCTTCAGAAAAGGCAGGATATCTCGTTTAAACCAGAAACAATTTTTCGTCTTGCACTCGGTATACGTTGTATGTATTCCATATCAGACCTTTTTGGAATATGTTCCCATGTCTGGATAATAACTTACACCCAATTTTCTCACTCACAGCACACCATCCATCTCGAGGGTCCTTAAACTTTTATATTTTTAAATCTTAAGATTTTAAAAATACTTTTTAACGTTTTCTGAAACTGCTATTAATGAAGAGTTTAAACAAATTAATATTATCACTCACAAAGTTTTTTTTTTTTAACTTTGTGGCTAGTTTGTTAAGGGTAAGTATTAGACTTAGAGTAGACTCTTTTGTGCGATGCAAAATACAGGGTTATTTTTAGGTTAATATATTTCTTTTAACACTATAGAATGCAGAAAATAAAAAAAAATCCGTTTAAATTATGTCCGAAAATGTTTTGTTTCCAAGATACAGGGTGTTAAAGTTTTAAGAAAAAAAATGCATTTTTGTCATAACTTTCCTACCACTCCAGATATTATTACAAAATTTGATACACTTCTTTTGATCATTACATTACATTTTTTGATGTAAAAATTAAAAACAAAAAAATGACAGTGGCGTTTGAACAAGATTCGTATTTAATTTTTTCAAGAAGAAAATAGTACGCCACCGCTTTTTCTTCGATTTAACATTATTTTTAAAATAATTATTTACTTTGGAGCTAATTTGTTCTCTTGTTATTTTTTAGTACAACGAACGGTTTTCCTTTAAAAAATAAAAGCCATTTTGATGCATGGCAAAATCGCTAAAATCTGATATGGTGGCTTGTATGTAAAATTCGTTTTTGACTATTTTTAAAAAGATAACTACTGGTCATTTTTTTATTAAGGTTAAATTGTTGAAATGTAAGTTTTTGACCTTTTTATTATATTTTTGACAAAAACGAATTTTACTTACAAAACACCATATTAGATTTTAGCGATTTTGCAGCAAAATGGCTATCATTTTTAGACAATAACCGTTCGTCGTACTAAAAAATAACAAAAGACCAAATTAACTCTAAAGTAAATGATTATTATAAAAATAATATTGATTCAAAGAAAAAGCAATGGCGTACTATTTTTTTCTAGTAAAAAAATTAATACAAATCTTGTTCAAACGCCACTGGAATTTTTTTAAACAGCAAAAATGTAATGTAATGTCCAAAAAAAGTGTACCAAATTTTGTGATAATATCTGGAGTGGTAGGAAAGTTATAATAAAAATGAGTTTTTAAAAACTTTAACACCCTTGGAACCAAAGCATTTTCGGACATAATTTTATCTAAAAAATGTTCTTATTTTCTTCCATTCTATATAGTGTTAAAGGAACATATCAACTTAAAAATTACCCTATATATTAGTACGTTTGAGGGATTAAACTGGATATTTTTTTTAAATATTTTGAGTACTCTCGTACAAAATAAATTAAAGAGCATGCCAAAAAAGCATTGTCCTTATAAAGAATATTACAAAATAAAATCTCATAAAATTCCGTTCAAAATTATTTTTCTTCTTGTGATTAATTTTCCTAATAATTTTAATTGAATTTTAATTTTTTATAAAACTACATTGTGATTTTTGGCATCATTAGGGAGTTCTTTCTGTAATTTTGTAGGTATTGTCTACACTCATATTAAAACATTAATAAATTAATACATACCTAATTATTTCAATTAAATAAATATTTGTTTTACCAATTTTTATTATTTACCTCTTTTAACCTCCACATGGCATTTTTCTATATGGGTTACAAGACTGGTTTGACTGGGACATTTGTGGTAACAATTTTCCCATTTACATTGAAAATGTTCTGAATTCATGCTTTCCACGTATTGAATATTTTGCTCATATTCGCCAGCTCCAACCTCGTGTTGTTTGATATAAAAGTTATTGCTGGAACTAAAATTATTTATTTATTTAAATTTATAAAAAAGTCAAAGTAAAATCAACTTTTGTATTGATATTTATTTTAAAATTATTTATTTTCTATAAAAATATATATACCTTAATAGAGGGTCGTCATTTAATAAAGCATCCGATTGAGTTAGTACCATATGATTGTGCTCTAGAAAGGGAGATATTTTTGTAAATTTTTCAGAAAAATTTGATATTATCTCGTTGTTTCTATTTCCAGGTGATCCTAATAAATGACCAAACTCACTTTTACTTTCAAAATCCTAAAAAAACAGATTATATCATTTAATTAAATCCTAGGTTTAATGACACAGTATGCTAAAAAATGCTTGTTAAGATGGTTGATCCTTAAAAAGATTAGAAAACTCTATTAATCCAGGGTGGTTATTTTTGAAGAAAACCTAGAACTTTTAAAATAGTTTTTTTACGGAAAATAAAATAAGACTTGATTTTTTTATCATTTTAAGGGACTTCTTTTAATTATAAACTTTTATTTAAAACCTCACAAAGATCTTACCATTATTTAAATTAAGAGGGTGAGTGAAATGGAGGTACAAGTGACAATTAAAAAAAAGAAAGGAACATTAGAAATAATACCCCACATGAAAAAAAAGTTAATTGCTAATTATAAAATACAAAAAATATAAAATGTAATAATTAAAAATAAAAACTAAGTGCAAAAAAATAAAAATATAAATAGCATATAAACAGTGTCGGATCAAGCGTGAAGCCGTGAAGCGCCCGCTGGAGCACCACGTTGGGAGGGCGCAAAATTAGGGTAACAAGAAAATTAAATTATCGTATGTAAATTGCGGGGTAGTGGGTAAACCTGGGGGCGAGAGCCAAATGATGAGAAAAAGACGATTTGTGTCAATTATACATACGGAAAGGCGCCAAGTGACGTGAAAAGTGCGCGATTTTAAAGATAAAGACCTTTTTTTCTCCTCAACTTTTTTTTCTTTGGAAAAAACAAAAGGGCGCAAAAATTTATTTTTCGTTTCATTAAAAATTAGTCCTTGATTCAGTACTGCATATAAACATAAATAAAATATTGCTAAACGAATGTATCATTCTAAAAAAGTGATTCTTTTACCACTTTTCTACTAAACCCTTCAATTATTTTCATTGGTATGAGAATAAATATTCTTCATTTAAAAATAAAAATGGGTGAACTAATTAAACCTTTAAATTTAAATTTATTTCTTCAGTAAATCGTTATAATTTAATTAGAGAGAGATTTGGGGCAATTTAGCTTTAAAGATAAATACCTGTTTAAAATATCCGATATCATCCATGGGTACACTTCTAACGTAGCAATTAAAATCAAAATTATTTTTGGTTATAGTTCCAACTGGTGGTAATAAAGTAATATTTTCTGGTTCAGGTTCATTGAGATCTTGAATTTCGGATGTCCAATCACCAATATCAATAGACGTATTTGATAATTCCTCGCAAATATCGATTTCTTCAAAATCATTTTTTCCAAGTATTTCTGTTGCGATTTGTGTAAGTTTGTACAAGATTCGTAGGTATTTTCAAGAGTTTTGTCGGGATTTGTCCATACTGGTGGAGGCACAAAGAAATTAGAAAACTGTTTATTGTTCACTAAGTTATTTTCGGCGTTTTCAGATGAACTTTCTGTGGTAAAAGTTTCAGTATCAAACTCGACTACTGTTGCTGAATCTGAAAATGATTCTCTTACATTATCATCAAAGTCTTGAACAAAATCATTAAAATCAAAGTTGTCGCAGGTAGTAGGACTAGCAGCTGAGTCCTCGGATATCAAGTAATCGATGAGAAAGTCGTCATCTGATTTAGCATGATCTTCTTCAGTTATTGAGTTTTCTTTATGGCAACTAGTTATATCCTGAAATTCGTTTAGGGTTTGAAAAATATCTGATTTAGATACTGCTTGAGCTTCATAAAAAGCAAGATTAAATTTTTCCATAAGCTCCGATTGTGTAAAATTATTAAGTGGGTTGTATAATTGTTCTGATGTGACATACGAAGGCTCAGTTATTGTTTTTAGCAGCATCTGAAAAAATGTAAAAAATGTAGTATATATGTAAATATAATAAATTACATATACCATAATATGGCATAATATAGTGCTTGTCTAAAGTCAAGACCCCCTCCTAACTTTTGAATTGTTTGGTATTTTTTCATAAAAATTTGACAATATGATCCAAACTTTAGGCAATAAATAACAGATATGAATGTCAAACTGAGAGTTGGGGGCCATTTTGCAAAAAAAAAAATGGAAAGGGTGGTCTTGTTGTACACCATTTTAAAGTTCACGACAATTACTTTATAACCTTATAATATAAAGTCAATACCTTTACCTACCACCAAATGGCGGTACTTGGAAAATTACCTGACTACTAGATTTTAATGGTCATCATTCCAAAACTAATAAAGCTAGATATACCTAATGTGGTATTTTCTTAAAGGTATTTTGTTATATTTTTAATAGTGATACCTGTCCTATTCTGTATATTATCACCAATATAACCAATAAAAAGTTTCTTAAAAGAGCTTTAAGAAAATACAATATTAAGTATATTTTACTTCATTAGTTTCGGAAATATGGTCATCCTAATAAGGTATTCAGGTAATTTTCGCTACCATTTTGTAGTAAGTAAAGATTGATTGTCTTTATATTCTGGGGTTATAAAGTACTCGTCAGGAGCTTTAAAATGATGTGCCACAAGGCCCCTTTCCATTTAATTTTTCTTTTCAAAATGGCTCCCAGCTGTCAGTTTGATATTTATATCTGTCACTTTCTATATAAAATTTAGTTCATGCTGTCTTACTAAAGTCCTCAGCTCTTAGTTTGACATGTATATCTGTAATTTCTTGCCTAAAATTTGGTTTATGTTGTCTTACCGAAGTACTTAATTTTTATGAAAAATACCAAATAATTTAGGAGGGGGTCCTGAATTTAGACAAGTACTGTATGTATAAAGCGTGTTGTTATATAGGAAATTAGAACACATAATATTCGCTTTCGAAAACTACTATTTTTAATATTTTTGGAATAATATCAAAATCTTTTTAGAAATGAATCCAATCTTTTGGCGTTTAAATGGTAATATTTTATAAGTGTTCATATTTTTTAACTCAACCATTGGCACAAATATAAAAGCAATTAATTAATTGGTAATTACTTAAAAACTAAAAAAAAGTTATTTTAGACACCGTTTTTCTATTTAAGAAAAATTTACTGAATATATTTTAAAATTTGTATTTTTTAAGATTTTGTTTAAATAAAAGCTATTTAACTTCAAGTGGACCTAAGCATCATCGTAGGCGACTTATTATTTTCATTTTAACGTTTATGTAAAAATTGTGCATTATTCGTATTTTAGAGTAGGTCATTCATTTTAACGTAAATCAAAATAAACTTGAGTCATTAAAGGGATCCTAAATAAAATAACTTGGCTAAGGTTTTTTTTTTAATTTAGTATACTAGGTGTTTGCAGTTAGGATTCATAATTGAATCCTTGTTTAATAATTTATGCGTTTACATTAGAAAACTAGTAGGTTTTAAAATTAAAATATAAAAAATGAAAATTAAACAATATCTTTTATTATTATTTTTTTTTGTTAAATTTTGTTCCATTTTACTTAGCATAACCTTTTTTTAATTTTAAATTAAAATATTTTTGTAAATAGCAATATTATACGGTACAATAAGAAATCTAGTATTTTTTTTAATATACAATATGCCCTCTAATTCATAATGAATATGAATACCCAACACACCTATTATTAAAACAACCTTGTTTAATTTGGTTGTGATTGTATCTTAAAAAAATGAAGTTTTTGAGATACTAAACTTTTCTTATTTTCCATTGGCTGGTAGCGTTAGCGGAATAAAAAAGCTTTGTTTTTGAAAATATATATGAAAAGGTAATTTTAGATTATTTCTATATTACATTTATAATCAGCATCTTTAAAAACTTATGAATTTATATAAGACACAAACTTCATATTATTATGTTATTAAGGGGAAGATACCTGTAAAAGTTAATTTTTTTATTAATATGTTAGCATAGTCACGTCACTAAGATTTTAGATCATAATTTTAAGTATTTTTTATACTATATAGTCGGTAAGTCACTATAATCATTATATTTTTATGTACCTATTCAAACTTTAAACGCGTTTTTCTCAAAACAATATTTTCAAATTGGTGGGCACGATACTTCAAAAAGTTATTGACCGATCTTTCTAAAATTTAGCATACATCTTTTTTAACAACAGTACTTTCTATATGAACCTACAAAATTTTGAATGTTTAAAAAATATATATATATATATTTTTTAAAGAAAAACGATGGAGAAATTGACCCATAATTTATTTTATTTTTTCAAGCATTGTAATCCGCGAATATATATTTTTTATTTTGTTAGGTTCACCGACAACTTATGACATTATTAAAAACAAAAAAAATGGTTTTTTATTATTAAATAACTAGAGCCGTAGCTAGAGTGACGGCCGATTAAAAAGTATCTTTCCGACCTAAGTTGAAGAATTTAGCGTACAGCCGCCATTTTGAATCATTAAAATGAAAAAAAATCCTAAATTATTTCAATATTTCACTAAAATACATGCCAATTGTTAAAAATTTATAAAGACCCCCTCATTTTTAGAAAAATCATAAAAACCAATGAAAATTTAAGCATATACAAGATCTTCCCCCTTTAAGTGAATAAAAAACTTACTTTTTCGTAACAACAAACCCACCAATACTTTTAACACACACAAAAAAAAAACACAAAATAAAAAAAAAACAAACACTAAAAGGTCACTAAGTCATTGAATAATTATTGGATTAAAAATATAAAGAAACAGCTCTTTAAATATGAAGAGATGGCGATGCTTTCCATTTAAACACAAATTCATAATTAAGATGACAGGCCTAAGTAATATATTTTTAAACCCCAAGAAGCGTGTATAACTAGGTGACAAAAAATTCTCGGGAACTTTCGGGATTTTATCGGGGTATGGGTTTTAGGAACGTTAAAAGCAGATGGGATACATAAGGTCTGGAGGTTAATAATGTTAATGTTGTGTTTACTAATTAGTCGTGTCAGGTGCTTATATTTCTGGAGTGTACCTGTTTTGTTTATATAAAGATCGTTTCTGTAGCTTTCAATTTAAAGTTTGCATTTTTCAAAGCATAAGAGTAAAAAAATGTAATTGCCATTTTTTTTTACATAACGCATAACAACTTAAATAATGGGCAAAAGGGAGCAAAATTAAAAAGAAAACTGAATAATTTTAAATATATATATATATATATATATATATATATATATATATATATATATATATATATATATATATATATATATATATATATATACAGAGAAATCACGAAAAGGATGAAAATATTGTAAAAATAAATACCAAATAAACCAAAAACAATATGAAAACACTTTTTATTAACAAAAAAAAATAAACTTAAACAGTTTCACAGTCAGAAGATCATAACTAAGTGTAAAACAAAGTCGGGGTTAAAAAAACTGTATACAAAATGTGTATTAATACACAAGAAATTACAGAAATTAAAATATAATAATAATAAAAAAAAGAATGGCTCAGATTATAAGCAACTAACGTTAAGTAAAAGTTGTTACAAAAAAATAGAAGTTCTGGTTAGGCCGGGCTGGTAGAAGCTGCCTTTCTTAAATACGAGAAATGACTGTACCAAATAAGTTAGGGTATTTGTTAAGCCTAAAAATAGGTTTTGTAGTTTAATTGTAAATGCTAGGCATGGTTTCTATAGTCCACCAGTCGTATGGTCTCAGAAGATAGTGCCCATATAATGATAAGTGCTGATGTTAAATGGCACCCAATAATTTACGTCACATTTAGTCCTTCTACATGAATTGCAATTTTGCAATTTTATATAATATTTGAGATTTAAAACGAAAAAACGGTTAAATATTTTTAATTTTTTGGTATGTTGTTTAAAAGTATTTGGAAAAACAGTGAAGCTAAGCTAGATAGGTCAAAGATGATCACGCTTTGTAGGAAACCGTAAACGTAGATAATTGTCAATCTATTTTTTCAAAAACAACACATAATGAATAAACTCACATATGATAGATTCTGAACTATGTAATTTATTTTAGGCTTGCATAAAGTAGGTACTTATTTCGTGTCTTTGGCACTTTTAATCTATTTAAATGTGGCTAGTGACGTGGCAAGCATTTAAAAAAATATCAAATTGAAAATATTTATTTTTAATAACCTTAATTTAATATATTTCAAATGCTTACTTGCTTACTACGCCACTGGCCTAATTTAAATTGCCAAAAATAAGAACTAGGTACCTGCTTTATGCAAACCCAAATAAAATTTATAGTTTAGAACCTATCATGTGTGAGTTTAATTAATATGTGTGGTTTTTGAAAAAATAGATCGATAATTATCCACGTTTACCGTGACGCGCAAAGCGTGATCAGCTTTGACCTATGTAGCCGAGCTTCACTGTTTTCCCAAAGAGTTCTAAAGAACCTACCATAAAGTAAAAAAATATTTAACCTTTTTTTATTTTTAATCTCTCTGTATTATATTATAAAAACTTGCTTTTTTCTGTGTTTTTTTATTATTTTTATATTTGAGCCGCCACTGAGAATGACGTAAGTCTAATAAATATTTTGTACAGAATAAATTAGCCTGAATCTCTACCTAAAAATCGGTGTATAGAAAGGTGCCTCTTTTTGTAGATGAAATAGGAAAAAAATACAGTTTTGATACAAAATCTAAAACTGTCGTCTTTAAAATTCTTTATCTCCGAAATTACAGGTCAGATCAAAAAGAGTTCCATTAAAATGCTAATCAGAAAGGACTAATTTACAACACATTAAAATTTGAGGGCATTCTAACCAGAAGCCATTTGCAATGCTAATTGTGCGACCTCCTTTAACAATAAAAAAATAGCAAGTAAGTGTACAGGATGTCCGTATTTCGTTGCAATTATAGGGTATCTCGGTTAACATTAGAGATAGACACTTGCGGTTTTCGCAAACTATTGCGGGCCATCATCCACTATGCGAAATTCAATTTTAAAGTTTAAAACATCAATTTATATATTTTTAAAAAGCTCATACCCTCTTTAATTTAACAAATAAGATTTATACAGGGTGTTCCATAAGAAAAATTATATCTTTGGTTTATATCTCATAAAATGTAAAATTTTAAAAAATCTAACTAGACCACTGTATATCAAAAACGAAGAGGGTCATGGAAGGTCTTTTAGTGTCATCTTTCGTTTCATCAAAAAGTAGCAACAGTTCGCAAAAACTCCAAGTCTCTATCTCTAATAATAACCGAGATCCCTGCAATTTCAATAAAATCCGGACACCCTGTACACAGTATACATATTGTATATTCTTAAATTGTTGTCATAACAAATCCACTAAAGCAAACCGACTTACGATGTTTTTTATCTGTAACATATACACATACTTTCTATTTTTTTAAAATGCAAAAATGTTTCTTTTTCCAAAAAGGTTAAACTTATATACATTTATATTTATGTCTATTTTACACAAAAGGAATGTTTAAGGTATATATGTCGCAGGCTTATTGGTAGGGGAGCCCAAGAGGAGATTTCGGGATTTACACAGCGCGGTAGATTAATATACCGGAGGATACCCTGTACCCGGTTAGGTACCTCCACCAAATATTAGCTCCGTATACAGGGCCGATCATAAAAAACAAAAATATATCCAACAGAAATTATCTAGCGCATCAGATTAAGATAGGGTAAGTTAATTTATTAATTTAACGTCGAAAGAACCAAAGCTTTTTGTTTTGCTTTATATACTGGGTTAGTAAAGGGTACTGCAACCTAGAATAACAATATACAGAAGCGACAGGAGCGTTTCTCGCCAAAAATGAATAGGTGGGGGTAACACTGGTCAAATGTTAACGCATTACCGGGGAGTTTAGAACGGTCCGAGAATACGAGTCCGGTATTAAAAGTTTATTATAAAAATATGACCGATTTGGTTATCTGTTAAAGTTTTTGATTTAGGGTAGCGTTTTAAACATCTCATAATGATTTGTTAATTAAAATTGCCTGATGTATTTGTGTATTTTAAAGGTTATTATTCTAAGGCAAAATCTGTATCTTCCACTCTTCAAGATACCAAAACGGTAATAGAAACTATTGCAATTATATTATTGGCTTAGTTGTTTTATTGTTTTAATGCCTAATATTTATTTCATTATAAATTAATATATAAATACCGGTAAAACATGTTAGTTTGCGACTTTAAACAATATGCACATTTTTTACAATAAGAATTTTTACATTACGTTT